>AYEL01085699.1:0-85287 GCA_000484575.1 Olivierus martensii
TATATATATATATATATATATATATATATAAACTGTTATCAGTCAATAACATTATTACAGTAAAATATAAGAAATGGCCTCATAGAATTTTATATAAATTATCCTTCTATGAATTTTTTTAGATATGCTTTTGCAAGGAATTTTCTTAATTCTGAACAGTCATAAAGTCATGTCTTGTCCTGTTTTATATTACACTAATAAAGTATGTCTGGCAATACCCGATCATAGTTTGAAAACATATGCAGTATATTAGGAAACACACTGTTTTGTTTATTTGCATATTAATTTCTTCTACAGTTTTAGTCATTCAGTTATTCTTTAACATAGCCCTCATAAATTCCAGAAGGTTTGTGTACTTATAAGTTTATATGCCTTTCTATTCTGATTTGAAAAATATTTACTTGGAGGAAAATTGAAATTCATAATGCTATGTTATTGTATACTATATTTACCAAAAATTTATCATTTTATCAATCTTCATTATATTGTCCCAGGAAGAAAGTTTTTTAATTGAAAAATTATTTCATGCATTGATTTCATTTGTTATTTCAGACTTTGTGTTTATTGAAATGTTATGTTATTATTATTATCAGACTAATTGAATTACAGCTAATAGAAATTATTTGTTTTTTCTGAATTTATTAAAGTATAAAATCATGATATCATTTATCAATGAATGTCATGATGACATCATCTATTTGTTACATCATGATGATGTCATGGGATCTTTTGTGACAATATGAAATAAATTATTAAAAAAATTTCTATTAAATTTTTGTTAAGTTGACCATTGTCAAGTTGACTGTGTTCTTTTCTAACTATAAAAATTAATATTTATATAATACTAGCATACCCGTGCCTGGGCAGTTCATGGTGTAGTAAGTTATCTTTCTCTTAAATTATAACCTTTTAGATGACTTTCAGGATTTTCTTCAATATATTCTGAAAATCTTTCCCATGTAGATATGTTTTCTAGTTGAAACATGTGTCTTTTCACTATTTTATCTTTCTTTTTCTATTAGAATTCTGTTGATTTGTTCGATCTTCTCTAATGTTTTAAACTTTTTTGCTTCTTCGACTCTTGAAAAGGCACATACAATTTGGCCATGGGAAAAACAGTTAGTTATTTACAAATAGGTCTGGCCAATCCAAATTGTTTCTCCGATCATCTTTGAAAACCATGTTATAATAATTATGCATAATGCGACGAACCGCTTTGAAAACCATGTTGTAATAATAATGCATAATGAGACGAAAAATTTCAAAGGGAAAGAGACTCAAAATACGTTTAAAATAATGCAACATGGCTTAATTTCATTTAAAATTGCAACAAATGAAATAATGCAACTTGGTTTAATTTCATTTAAAATTACAAAGTTTGAAATAATGCAACATGGCTTAATTTCATTTAAAATTGCAACAAATAAAAGATTTGTATATATGTGGATTAATTTCATTTAAAATTACAACAAATAAAAAATTTGTATATATTGCAGGTTTTTGTGCGATTTTAAATATTACTTTATTATTATTACGTAATATTGGATAAAATAATAGGAGTATGATGAAAAGTTGCAATTTCTTTGTGTGATAAAATATAAACAAATTTCATTTTAGATATGTATTTCTTTGTGTGATAAAATATAAGCAAATTTCATTTGAGATATGTAATAGTGTGATAAAATATAAGCAAATTTCATTTGAGATATGTAATATATCACTTATGTGATAAAATATAAGCAAATTTCATTTGAGATATGTAATATATCACCCTCGTACGATTGTAATTATAGATATAGTACAGGCTTAACTTGGCCAAATTCAACATAAAATTTCCTTTAAAATAAAATATCCAATGAAAAGGTATGATATCATAAAGTTACTGAATGAAAATAAATTGATACTGAACAATATCCTGTATCATAATCAGTAATAATTGTTTTAGCTAAGTAATTCTTAAAAATCCAATAATAGTAATGCAAGTAAGTTATCTGTTGCCCCCTTACTTTGACACTTAGCGCCATCTATTGATACTCATTGTAAAAAATTAATATCAATAGATTTTAAAATATTTAAAATATCACTTATCGAAATAAAAACTATCCTATATTTTAAGTTGGACCAAACAATACACGTTTACAAAATTTCATTGAAATCGGTTCAGTGGTTTCAGAGATTAGCGAAAACAAACATCGTGACACGGGATTTTTATATATAAAGATTATTACTAGTAAAATAAATAAAGTATAAAACAACACAACATGAGTAAATATATGTTACAGCTCAACAATTTATCATAATATAACTACTGAAATGCATTTGTTGTTGAAAATGAAACAACAATTTATTCCTGTTTTTCCTTATTGTATCCCCTCCGATACAAAGGTGTCATAGAGTGCCACAACACTCTATCTTGAGCTATTCTCTTTAACTCATAGTAACTACTAATTTCTGCCTATCTCTTTAAATCATCCATTCATTCTTTTCTTAGTCTTCCTTTCTCTTATGCCTTTCTGTGCATTCTTCCAAAACAGTTATAATTTGATGGCTTTCAGAAGTTCTCATAATATTTGAGAATAACAGCACTAAACAGCAGTTGAAAATAATAATTAAAAATTTTAATGAAACATTTTCAGTTGCTATACAATCATCTTCAGCATTAAGAAAAGAAATACAAAAAACTTTCTAGTTCATTTTCGAACATTTTTTTGTATTCTGTTCTTAATACTGAAGATGTTTGTACTGCAACCGAAAACATTTCATTAAAAGTTTTAGTTATTATTTTCAGCTGCTGTTTAGTGCTGTTATTCTCAAATATTATTAGTAGCAGTTAGTTAAAATAGTTGCTCTGATAATATGCTCAGCATATTTCCATTTGCATACCATAATTTCCCTAAGCAGTTTTGCTTACTCCTAGATCTCTGCTAAACTTCCTTTTTTATCACTTATCAATCCATTTAATTTTTAGCATTCTTCTAATACACTGTATTAATCTATAAAAATTTTTTTTTCTGGAAAAGAAAGTTATGATATCTATTGCAATTTTTGTATTGATTTCAAATCTATATTTAAGTTTTCTCTGCCAGGGAGAGTTTATAAGACATTTAGATTTTAAGTATTTGTTTAATATTCTCAATATTTTAAGATTTATATTGAGTGAACTCATGGAATAACTTAATTAATCTTATTCTAGCGCTAGTATATTATGTTAAAAATTTATAAATGCAATATGCGACATAATTTTCATCAAAAATTTTGTTATATAATACTTATTTTACAAAAAAAATTAATGAAATTGTTGAAAATGAACAAAATTATGCATCTTCCTCTTTTGTTTTTCTTTTATACTGATGGTCTTTTTTTGTCTCTCATAATATTCCAGCAAGAATGCTAACATGGTAGGCATTCACTTTCTTTTGTACCATTTCTCCATAGTGAGTATGTCTTTATGAAATCTTTCACCATATTCGTTGGATACATCACTGCAACTCTCTGGAAAGTAATCTAGATGCAAGTTCATGAAGCATACTTTTAAAGACATATTGCATTCTAAATGCTGATATGCATTAACCATTAGGTTTGTTAGTTCCTTATAGTTTTGAGCTCTTCTTCCTAAGAAGTTTTCATTTACATTCTTAAAACATATTCATGCTTGTTTTTCTTTGTCTGTTAAACATGCTTCAAAATCTGGATCTTGTTAAAGTTCTCTAATTTGAAGTCCCACAAAAGCAGTTTCCTATTGATGGAGAAATACAAAGAAATTTATTTGAAAGATACATAAATCCTCTTCCAGTTGAATTCATGGCTTTTACAAATTGCTTAATAAGGCCTAGCTTGATGTGAAGAGGGAGAAGAAGCACATTTTCATTATCTGCCAGGCTCTTACACTGTACATTTTTTTCTCCCACTTTCCATTTTCATCGAGACCAATTTTTTTTTGTATAGTGGTTCTTTCTGTCATTACTATCCCACTCACAAAAGAAACAGGCATATTTTGTTTAACCTTGTTGTATCCCCAATATCATTGCAAATATTTTTAAGTCACCACATATCTTCCAGTTATGTTTATTATATTTAATGAATTTGAACATTTCTTGTAATATATCACATGTTTTTTTAGCCAAACTGGAACAAGTGATTGGAATAGAAGACATTATATTACTATTATGCAGCAGAATCCCTTCAGACTGGTTTTTGATGCATCTAAAGAGAGTCTCCAGTCAGGAGGATCATAATTGAAGTCCAATTCTTTCATTAAGCCACCAACATCTTTGCAGAAAAATCAGTATGTTGTCATTTACAAAATATATAACTGATTCAAATTCATATGCCCAAATTCAGATATGCCTAATACCTAAATTCAGTAATGTTTGTATTTGGGTGGAGAAGAATGTATTCCTGTAACCTGAAACCCAGCAGTTCTGCCTTTTTTTTTCCTTAAGCATAAGTCACAGGCTGAATCATTTAGATCTGTTTGAGTAAAAAGTGTCAGATTGGATTACTTGTACTCTGATACAGAGAGTTATTTTTTCAGATGATGATGGCAATTCCTCATTGCTAATTTCTTCACTCTCATTGTCAATTTCATTTGTTGATCTCAAAGGTAGTGGGAAGACTTTGAGTGTGGCATTGATCTTTTCGTAGAAGGTAGGTCTTGGTAAACTATGTTTCTCTTAGATTTTCTGTTTGTAAATCCGTGTATGTTCATCAGACAGAAATAACAATTAGTGTCATAGTGTTTTTCGCTCTTTCCATATCATGGGTATAATAAACAACATGGAGTTTTTATTCTTCCACTATAATTAATCAGTTTAATATAATGCTATACAACAAATTTGTGGCACCCACTCCTTATCCTAATCTCCAGTTTCTATTCCAAAATAATGTCTGTAGGCCTTCTTAATGATGGATGAATCCTTTCCTATGCCTTGCAAAAGTGAAATCTCCACAGATATAGCAGAGGTTTATTTGATTGATTTAGACAGACACAGCAATAAGACATTTTCTGTAAAATTTGAAATAATTGCTATTAACCAGCTAAATTTGAAATAATTGCTATTAATTCTAATTTAATAGCAATTATTAAGCTATTATTAATAATAGCTTAATAATTGCTATAAAATTAGGATTAAATTTTAATAGCCAAGATCTTATTGATTTGTTTAAATATTTTTGCTAGATATAATTATATTATTAAAATGTGCAACAGTAGTAGTAATAGCAGCAATTTAGATAATTGTAGGAATAATAACATTAGGAATATTGTATATACTCATTTATAAGCTGACTCCCCCTTTTAATTTCAGAGTTTAAAATTCTGTAAAAATTTGAAACCCATATATAAGCCAACCTCTCATCTTTCAAATATTCATTGAAATAAATTGATAATTTCTTTTATAATTAAAAAAATTTTCCAAATACAGTTCACTGTTGATATAAATATATGGTGCTTAAACAAAATTCCAAACTTATAGCATTGAAATGTCATGATGCAATGTGAAGAAAAAGCTAAATAGAAAGTAGGATATGATTGTATTAAATTTCTCAACAATGCAATTTTATTACAAATAAAAAATCATTAAACAATTTATTTATATTTTCCAAAAAACAAACTTATAGCTTTAAATAATCATAGCTAATATTCATAGTATATTGATTAATTTTATCTAGCCATTCCATTTATGAACATAAGTTCATATACTGTATATCAAATTTAGACATGGTTGGACTTATGAGATTTCTAACTTACACATAAATTTTTGCAATGAATCAACTATAAGTATAGAAGATCTACTCTAATTTTAGAGATTATGTTTACAACAATATTTAATTTGGCAATACTGATGACAATTATATTGTTATATAATTAATTTATATTTTTTGTAAAGTAATAAAACCAAATTATTTAGAAATAAAATTCTACTTGAAATCACATTTAAAAATAAAAACTTGTATATAATAAACTTATAAAAGTAAGAGTTCTTTATTTAAAATTCCATTGTCTAATATTAGAAATGAATGATAAAACATAAAACAAAAATGATTTCATTTTTTCTTTTAAAATTACTCTACCACCATGAAAAATATGCAAAGGAATTAATTTGCTGATATGTTATTTTATCAGCAAATTTGTTTTCTTGTGTTAGATGGTAGAATTTTAAATACAATATTTCATTTTTAGAAGTTTATTGCATACAAGTTCTTATTTACCAAATTATTTGTTATATTTTAGCAATTTTTTTCATAAATAATAATACCAACTATCTATCTTCAAAGGTCCAAGAATTATAAAAATAAGTACCAGAACAGGTAGACATAACATTTAATCAATTTCTATCATATGAGAGAATATAGCAAATAGTGATCTAAATACTACTATAGTGAAGAGATTTTACAAAATTAACTTAGATATGTGTTGAAAAGAAGTAAGAGTGGTAAAGAATGTCGAAACACTGGAGGAATTCAGATTGGTAGTCTAATAGTAATCAAGAGGATTATGTTGGAGTAGTAGTAGTAGTAGTAGTAGTAATGCTTTCCACAGCCCTAGCACTGCAACCACCAATGGTCTATTGTGCAACCCCAATAGAATCATTCCATAAGAAGTCCTGTCTTAATTGCGAAAGATAATATCTTCTTCAATGGAACTGTAAATAAGATCATCTAGTGCAGGAAAATGCAATACCTTAGCCCTGAAAGGGCCACACATTCACACAAAATGTGAAGAGGAGTTTCATCTCCTTCTTGACATCTTCTACATTTGGGACTATCAACAATCTGAATTAAGTGAAGATGCCTTCTAAGATGACAGTGCCCTGTGATAATCCTAGCTTCATTTTTATGCAGTATAAGAAACTCTTTAGTTCTTTGTACAGAGGGACCTAAAATAAGAGCTTTTGCCTGCCTTAATCTAGGAGTAAACCTCCATTGAGTGAGGTGCTGAGCTGCAATAACCAGTCTCTTACAACCTGCCCAAATGCATCAAATCTGATGCCCAGGGCAGATTCAATAAAGGGACAAGAAGCCCCTTCCTCAGCCAGCCCATTAGCAATCTCATTACCTTCAATCCCTTTGTGCTCTAGAACCCAAACAAGTTGTACCCTGTTTCTGGCAGCCAGTTCCTCAATGAGAAGACAACAATCCCATACAAACTTAGAAGTAAAGCGGGAAATATCAAATACTTTTAATGCAGCTTGACTGTCAGATAGGATATAAATGTTTTTATTAACATATCCCCTATCTAGATTGATTTTGACACATGCAGAAATAACAGATTTCTGCCTGAAAGGCAGTGGCACACTGCCCGAGGGAGAAAAAATAAGACATTCCCATTCCCTCACAGTAAACTTCTGCCTCCACATCAGTAGTGGTTTTAGAACCATCTGTATACCAGATCAATCCATCCTTGATACCACACCTAAATCCCTCTCCTTCAGCCTTCCAAACTGGGAAAAACAACAGTGAAGGCATGAAGAAGTTAAATCTGGGCACCATGTAATCCTTAACCATCTCAAGAATGTGACTGTATGACTTGTCCCATTCAAAAGATGAATGCTCCACTTTGTGGATCCAAGAGATTCTTCTCCCACAAGAATGGAGCCTGTAATAACCCTCCCAGGCACTTGCGTCAAAATACAAATGCAAGGGAGGAATGCACAAGAGAACTTCAAGAGCAGCAGTAGGAGCAGTCCTCATAGCTCCTGTGATGCTCAGATAGGCCAACCTTTGATTCTTCTGAAGTTCAGTCTTGCAGGTCTTAAGCAAAACTCTTTGCCACCAAATAATGGCAGCATAGGTAATAATGGGTCTCACAAACATGGTGTATATCCAGTATAACAATCCAGGTTTAAGTTCCCATGTCTTATCCAAAATGCCTCTGCAAGCCCATAAGGCTTTACAGACTTTCCTAACAATAAAATCTGTATGTAGTTTCCAAGTCAATCCCTTATCTAGCATAACACCAAGGTATTTGATTTGAGTAGAAAACTGTAACTCTGCTGAAGAGTGATGGTTCACTAAGTCCCATCAATTGTCTTCTTTGTGTAAAAGGTATAATAATTACAGTCTTTGCTGGATTAACAGTCAATCCAACTTTATCACACCATTTGGAAACTGTATTGAGAGCTATCTGAAGCACCTCAGATACAGTTCTGGGAAACTTTCCCACCACAATGATGGTCCGCGTGTTTTTATTATTATTTTTTTTATTAATATCACTTCTGAATTTTACTTTATTATGTTGTAACATTAATATTATTATTAGTATTTTTTATTATTATTCTTTTGTAGCAGTGGAATTTGTAGTAGTAATGTATGTGTTTATACAACATCTCTTATGACGTCATTTTTTAGTTGTTTATTTTTGTAGGGGGTTTCTTCTCTCCTTTCTGTATATTCATTGTAGCTGAGATTGACCTACTGATAAGGTCGAAAACGTTTCGTTAATAAAGTATTTATCTTGTTTAGAGCTTTGTTTTTTGTGTGTATTTTTATGAGTGTAACAGGATGGCTTTTAAGTTCTTATGTCTGTTTAGTATTCTAACACATATTATGCCACCATGGTTACAGCCAATATTTGTATGTTTGATATTGAATTTTAAAAACATTCTTTTAAAATTCTAAGTTCTTTTGTAGCATTTAAATATTTTTTATAAAACATAAAACAAAGTTGAAAGTACTTCAGATTTTGTACTTAAAAACTGATTAGATAGTATTTTATCTGTTCTGGTGCTTGTTTTTATAGTCATTAAATTTTTTCAATTTTACAAAGATAGCATCATCCCAAATAGAAGTTTAAAATTTTGCTTACTATTTATATAATGGTCAAAATAATAATACATTATTTAAATTTAAAGAATACTAAAATTAACTATATATAATTATTTTCATATTTTAATAATTCATAGTGATGATATAACTTAAAAAAAATTAATAATAATATTTATTACTGGCTTTGCTGAAAATCAGCACTATTAGAGTTGTGTTACTATTAGGCTGACCATTTTCCACTCATGCCAGTCTGGGATAGTAATTTATCATGTTTTATTCTCATACCTATATATTTACTGACTTATCAGATTAATTAACAATAACATTAATTAAATATCACATTTCTTAAAGTTAATTGTAACACTTAAAATCCATCCCACATTGAGCTAAAACTGAAGATTTTGAATTGTAAAATAGTGTTGGAAGGTGTCAGCATGGACTTGACAGTGCTGATTTAATGTACATTTTGAACCTATATTTTGAACAATGTTATCAAATGTAGCAAATATCAAAAAATTAAAAATCTTTCATTTAAGAATGGGACAGATTTTAAAATCTGGGATGTTTTTTGGGGCACTTATTGATGTGGGACAATATGTAAAAATCCAGGACTGTCTTGGAAAATCAGGTACAAATGGTCACCCTAATCATATTGAAGTTGATAACTGACACTTTTAATAACTAATAATTAGCATTAAAATTTGTTCTATAAGATGAATTGATTGATTATTTATTATTATTCTATTAAGTTATAAGAAATACTGATATTAATTTTTATTTGATATTATAATTAGCAAGAATAATTGCAATTATAGATTATGATTATAATAGTTATTATTGATTTTCACTTCAGTATATATTTTCATGCAATTATTTTTGCATATTCTTAAGTTTCCAAATCTTTTTTGCATAAATATTTATTTTTGTATCATTGTTTTTTTTCTAAATAATTCTATATTATAATTTTCTTATATTTTAATTTGACTGATATTCCTAAAGAATTATTGGTTACTAGTAATAATGATTATTGTATATATTTTAATTTATTATCTTAATTTTTAACAAGAACAGTAAATTAATTTTAAATAATTTACAAATGAGAAATAATCTTTTATCAATAGCATTACCATAAATTTTTATATTTATAACTCATATTATTTATCTAGATAAAAATGAATTTATCAGTTTTTATATTTATAACTCATATTTATATTAAATAATTTAAATAATAGCATATTCAATATAAATTTATTCTTGCACAATTTTAATATATTAACATGACAATTAATTTAAACATAATACAAGCTGATAAAATATTTATGGTAAGTAATATCAAAAATACAAAAAAAAAAAGATTTTTATTCTTGAATCTAAGAAAATTATATAAAAGGACCAGTACTTTTGATCAATAATCCTAGTTTATATTAAGCATTATTATATAGAATACATTTAAGGAATACAATAATAAGTGCAATAGAGATGTCACTATATCTATCATCAGTGCAAGAAACTTTGTTATGCTATATTCTATATATGAGGATTTTAAGAGAGTAATTTCTCTTTTAATCTTGATGATTGTTGTATCATGGTCATACAAAATATAATACATAAATATAGTGTGGAACTGATATAATATAGTGTGAACTGTTATATAATTAATTTTCAAAGCATTACAGTTAATATCTTACTCATAGTTCAGTTTTTTTGACTCTTTCAGCATATATATTAGTAATCACAATTTGTATTAACTTTTTGAATTTTATATATATATAAGATCGGAAGAGCGTCGTGTAGGGAAAGAGTGTAGATCTCGGTGGTCGCCGTATCATTAAAAAAAAAAGTTAATACAAATTGTGATTACTAATATATATTATAATGCAAATAAATATTGTATATATATGCACACAAGGTGTTCATAATTAAAAAATTTACATTTTGAAAAGCTATAACTCAGAAACCATTCAGCAGAATAACTTCATATTTAACATGGAGATTTCTGTGATGATAGAATCTTGTTTGATGCAAAAAAGTTAGTTTTGAAAATTTTTGCTAGAACAATAAATGGTGCTGTTAAATCATAGTTGATAAATCAAAACATCTCTAAACTTATGATACAAATGGTACACTATGTAGTTACACAATAGTATTCTTGATATACTATCCTCCATTGTTGACAATGTGCTGAAATTAAGAATGATATGCTGTCTTCCATTGTTGACAACAGAGGACAGCATGTCAAGTATACTATTGCATACCTACAGCATCTACCCTAGTATAAGTTTTGAGACATGTTGATTTATACATTATGATTTAGCAGCATCATTTACTGCCCTAGTGAAAATTTTCAAAACTAACTTTTTGCATCAAACAAAAAACAAAATTTCATCACCACAGAAATCTCCAAGTTAAATATATTCAATTCAATTCCATTCTGATAAATATTTACTGAATTATAGCTTTTCAAAATATGAACTTTAATTATGCATACCCTGTGTGTCCATATATATATATATAAATCTGCACTGGTAATAGATAGCCAACAGTTTTAAATTTTAAAATTATAA
The DNA here is from genome assembly GCA_000484575.1 of Olivierus martensii. Classification (NCBI taxonomy): domain Eukaryota; kingdom Metazoa; phylum Arthropoda; class Arachnida; order Scorpiones; family Buthidae; genus Olivierus; species Olivierus martensii. The sequence continues at coordinate 11,331 of AYEL01085699.1, forward strand.
CAGTTTAAATATTTTCGATATTATAGATCAAAATATTCATTAGGATTACTAGACAAAAGTGATGATGGTCCATTCATATAACTTTATTAATCTCAAGAATAAATCATTTTTTTATTATTATTTTTAATGGAACCTATATTTACCTTATAATATCACAAAACAATGATGGAAGAAAGCCCACAGCACAGAGATAGACAATTTATACTGTCTCTTTATATAGGCAACAATGCTAAGAAAAAGTAAAATGAAACGGAGGAATACAGAGTCAGCTCTAGCTGCAGGTAGTGGTGAGGATCAATGACATTATTCCAGACCACATGGAATTAAGGAAGAATTATGCTGTAGTGTTCTGTTCCAACATTCCCAAATTTGATTGTGGCTTTCAAGAGATCTGTAGTGATGTTGCAAAAATAAGATATAGAAGACTAGGTGGTTGATTTGGGCTAATCCAATTTCCTTCATAGCTGATGCAATGTGTGTTGCAAATAAGTTATATGATGGAGACAATAATTTCTTGCTGTGCAGAAACATTAAATGCATGTAATATTAAATATTTATTTCTCAAGCTGACGAAAAAGAACAGAATTTTCGGATGATACATCAATTTGTTGAAATTTATTGGATTATTTATAATAATTTTAATGCTGACAGATTTGAATATTGTAAAAACATATTTCTAATCATTTAGTTTATTTTGTCTCCTACAGTAATGTAATTTTGTATTATAAAAGAATGAAGATGATTTGAGAGGGACAGAAAGAGAGAGAGAGAGATTGAAAAAAATGAATAATATTTTATAAATATATATTTTAAAATTAAATATTTTGCAAAAACCTTGTAAAAACAAGTTTAAAGCAATTATCTATTAATATACATACAAGTTGTAAGTTAATTATATTATAATTTAATTTATGCCAGATGCTGTGACTAAGACACATTTAGTGTTCCTATTGTTGTATTGCATGAATGCCTTCTTTCTAGCCCTTCCTCTATCTTCTTAAACTATTGCTATCCTCTTCTCAGTCTTTATCCCTCCCTCTTTAGGCTACCATGTTAAAGAAGAGTAAAACCAAAATTAAACGAAGAAATACCGAACCAAGTATGATTGTGTCTACTATGGATGTCTACCATCAAGCAACTTCTGCATCAGGCAGTTCTACTCAAACAGCAGGACCATTCTAATATTGCATTATGGATGAATTATAGTTAGAACAAAATGAAAACAACAACAATAATAATAACAACAACAACAATACATCTGGCTCCCAATGTCGTCTCATTAGAATAGCCAGTTTTCAATGGTACATCTTGCTTATTCCCCTGTCCATGATTCCTCTTTTCTGCTGCCTGTATAGCCTTTCTTAGTTATATTAAAGAGGCAGTGTTTTCTTCTAATATTGCCTCCATTGTATTAAATAAAATAGTCCAATAATCCATTTTCATTCTGTATCTTGTCAGACTCTACGAACAAATTATTGAAATTGAATGAGTTTACAACAGCAGCTATGGTGCCAATTTAATGGATTATGAAAAATATATATTAAGCCCAAATGATATAAAATGAAAGTTTAAATCAGTTTCAATACTAGCTTTTGCTGAAATTTATTAATAATAAATTGCATATATTATATTTATGTATATACAGTGTTTAAATGTGTGTGTGTGTTTGTGTATATGTATATATACATATATACTGTATATATGAAATTTTATTTATTATATAATTTGATTTCATTATTAAATAATTTTTCTAAATGATATATCAGAATAATAATTTATTTATTTATTTGTTTAACATGTCAGAATCAGAAAAGATTTTTTAAATTGAAATATTCATCTATTTGATTTAATATTTTTTTAAAAATAAATTTGGAATAGAATGTTAAAGTTAATATTACTTTTAAATGTTTAAATTGGACATAGCTGTTCTTTCATCATAAACTACAATGTATATTAATTTATATGTATCATTATTTCATATTGTTGCATGCAATCCTCTATCCTTTGTTCATGTAATTTGATTTTTGTTGTGTCTACATAAAAAAAGTCACAGCTTTAAAATAAAAATTCATATGTGATAAAAATAAAAAATATTAAGATAAATATTTGAGAATATAATTTATTTTGTCAATAAATATATTTCATTAAAATTAAAAGAATTCACTAAAAAATATGAAAAATAATCCATTACTTATAATACAATTTTTTAATTTATTACTACAAATTTTTAAAATTATAACTTGTAAATTTTTATTGTAAAATATATACATATATAAATATTATGGCCCAAACTTAAAATAATATTAATGATATATTGCTTTTATTTAAATAAAAAAAAATTTAACATCAGATAGTTTCAAATATTGAGAACCAGTAATATAGTCCAACTGATGATGATAAACTAATATTCTGTTACAATTTTAATAATTATAAAATTATTTTATGAACTATAATGTAATGAATTAATTTATATGATATTATGACTGTACTTAAGAAAAAGATATGTTTTAAAATATTTGAAAAAGTAAAAACAAAGATATAATAAATAAAAGATTTTAAAAGAAATCTGTAATATTTCTCATATGTTAATACTGAAAAAATATAAAACATATATGGTACTTTTTATTAATTTTATTTCTAAATGATTTATATAATAGTTGATTCTGATATTAAATCAGATTTTTACTGTATTTAATTTAATACAGAATTTTACATAATCTAATAAATAAAACCCAGTTAAATTAAGTGATAAGTTTGCATAAACAAAGTCTATAATCACAAAACTATAAATTCTAAATTTCATTTTTATTATATTTCCTGTCTTTTATTTTATATCCAAAAATATATGCGATTTATGCTTTTGAATTTTTTGTGAATTATAAATTTGTATCAGTGGAAAAATTATTTTTTTTATTATTCATTAGTTTCCTTTAAAATATATCAATAAAAGAATTTTTTATCAAGTTTATCTTCTAAATAAAATCATAAATTTTTTCTGTTTTTATTTAAAATGCAGGAATATCAATTATAAACAAATTTTGTAATAATGGCATCATTCAAAACTGTTATCTTACCTACTTATTTCATGGTACTACTTTTATAATTTTATTTTTATGATCTTGATTATTTTGTAATATGCAATATTTCAAAATTTATTTTATGTAAGTTCACTATGTTGTTAATATATTATTAATATAATTTAGATGATAGAAAATTTTTCAGATTTTTTTCATAATTCTGTTAATATAAATTATGAAGAAATAATATATTATCCAGTTTAAAATAACTATATTAACAATATACAATATATATTTTTGAATTTATCTGATTCAATCATTTTTTATATTAATAATAGCAGTAAAATGTGTATACATATATAACACAAACACAAATATACTATATATATATATATACATTTATTAGTGAATAAAATATTTGTTCACTAATGTGTGTGTGTACTCATTAGGGAACAAATATTTTGTTAAGAAAGCAAAACTTTATTTACACACAAAGATTAAAAGTTTATGATTTATTTCTTATTAGCTATAAGAAGAAAAATTTATTTAGATTACTGAAAAGTACAGGATTTAGGAAAAATTCTTTATGAAAGCAATAGGGCATTTCTTTATACAAATATTGATAATCAATTTAATAAATTTTTTAACATTTATTTATATATCAGTAAAAATAGTCTTCTTTACAATTATGTTAATTAAACAGATTACATTTATTTATTTATAACCAATTCTACTATCTTACAGATAATATATATCATGTATATACTCACAATAGTTTATCATAAAAAATCACAAAAAAATAATCACTGTCAGCAAGCAAATATATTTATTAAAAAATTGTTATATATAAACAGAAATATTTTTAGACTTTTATGGCTCTCTTTAGCAATTGCAACCAATTCTATTGCATTATTGGTGCAATGAGATATTGTAATAGTTGCTGAAGATGACTAAAAAAATTGTTATATATAAACAGAAATATTTTTAGCCTTTTATGGCTCTCTTTAGCAATTGCTACCAATTCTATTGCATTATTGGTGCAATGAGATATTGTAATAGTTGCTGAAGATGACTATAGAAAGCCATAAATATTGATAGTTTGAAATAAATATATTTGCTTGCTGACAATGCTTATTTTTTCTGATTTTTTTTTTTATTATTATTATTTAAAGCAGAAGGATAGATTAGAAACAGATGATTAAATTATAGAAAACAATTTGGAATTAATCATTGCTTTAATTATAATTTTTTATTAATTTATTTAAAAATATATAAATTCTTTATTATGAAATAATTCTTGTCCTTTTAAATATATAAAACTTGAAATAATTTTTTGATTTTATGAAATGTTCTTAAAATTGAATGTTACTAAATTCAACAAAAATACATTCTAATTAGAATTGGAAATCAGCTTTAATCAATTTTTTCTCCCATATTATTAGTTACTTATCAGAATCACTATCATAATCCTAATATTGTTAAATTTTTCTATTGTGATAAAGGATTCTATTAATAAATGTTTTTGATATCATTTTATCCACTTACAATAGATATTTTTATGCTCCTTAATGATATGTTTATTTCCACAGATATATTTTGCTGAAAGTTTTAACCAAAATTAAACTTATCATAAGATTGAATTATGTTGTAATATTCAATATTGCAATAACGTTGCATGCAGAATAATTCAATCTCACTTTAGGTTATAGGCATTCATCAATCAAATTTTAAGCATATCATTTGAATTTAAAAACTAACAGCATGATTAAAAATTAAATACATAATAATTACACTAATATAGTGTTTATGGAAAAATCAAAAATTCCATTTGTTATTGTAAAAAGCTTTATTAACCCAACTTAGTAAATAAAATAAAACAGTAATATTTTTGAATTTTTTGCATACTTTTATTCTAATCATTATACATAATTATCATCATTGGAAAATACGGTGTATTGGTTATTCAGTGCTTGAAACAATTCTACTTTAAACTTTTTTAAATCATCAATATTTATTAATTTTAAGTTTGGGTCATAATTGTTATTGTTTAAATTTAAAAAAAAAAAAAAAAATCATTTATCTTACAACCCCCTTTAGAGATTTATTAAGAACATGTTGTAATGTCTTTGTATATTTAATCCTGTAATAGTGGTAGGAGATGGTCGTATCATGTCCAGGCATAGTATCATTTTGGTTGCATACCATCGCCTGTAAGACCTTATGCCATATACCCATTATTGTTTTGTACTGGTAACCATATTTGAGGCCGTATTTTATAATGTATGAGACCTCTGACATATCTTAATCTTCAATCATCTAGGGGATTTACGCGATTCCAATGATTGGCTAGTATAGAATCATTGGACGTCTGACATCTTGTCCTTCCATCTGATAATGTGAGTAATGACTCTATTAAACATCCATTTGAAAGTAGCTAGTTTATAAGGGATCGGGTCGTACGACCAAGCCGGTATTAGCACTGGGGTGTAGGTAGGCTTCTTATAAACATTAGTAATATATTCCCCCTTCTCCGTTGTTACATGGATATCAACAAAATGGAACTCTATCATGGAAGTCTGTTCTAGTTTCACCTTAAGACCTAATGATGGGTCTGTAAGCCCTTCTGTCAAACGGTGGTTGTAGTGTGTATCTTTCCATATGATGCATATGTCATTGACATAACGTATATAAATTTTTAGGTCGTAACGTATATAAATTCAGCCATTATACCAGCAAGCGGCCCTCCTATGGAAACCTCAGTTGTCTGGCGATAGTAACAGCCTTGGAATGTAAAGTATGAGCTATAGGTGACCAGGTGGCATACTTCCCTTATTATGCTCGGACTACAGTCGTCACTGGGTAGGTATTGGAGAATAAACCTATAGAGCATAAGGGCTGCCGGTGCTTGTTCAATGGAGGGATATAGGGACTCGTAGTCCATAATAGCATAGGATTCATCTGGTAATGGCCCTAGTTCTAGTAACCTATCAAGGAACTCTACAGAGGAAGATACAGTGTATGGATAATGCTTAAGGTGGTAAGGTGCTCCTGCCCAAGCTGCAATTGACTTTTCTAACTCATAAACAGGGGAGGACTTTTTATCCACCATGGGGCGAATACCTATCAGGTTCCTATGTGCTTTGATATACCCAAACAGCCTTGGGGCATAGGGGGAGTTAACCCTCTTGAAGGCATCTGGTTGTAAGATAACATGGAAGAGAGGAAATACTCTATTTAACATCCTTAGGAATAATAAAGACCAGGTCCCAGAACATAGAAAGGCAGGTATATATACGATCCCACTTATTAACTGCGATGACAACACGCAGCAATGCTACATTGGCAGTACTAAAAGGAACTTATCCAGGAGAATAAATGAGCACAAGAAAGATATTGTTGAAGGGAAACGACTACAGCATTAGCCAACCTGGCATACCAACATGATAATAAAGTAAACTACTTGCTTACATTCTTAAATAAGTAAATAAAACAGCACTAAATAGCAAATATAATTTTTTTTTTTTTAAATTTATACTTGCTATTTAGTGCTGTTTTATTTACTTATTTAATACCAACATGATATCGACACTGATTGGGAAAATGCATGTGTCATTAAACCTGTCTATGACAATAGAGGGATTACCACCCTAGAGGCCATTGTTTAAAAATAAACACTTTTTTAATTGATTTTTCTGTATTAAAAAAGACTTCAAATTTTGAAGTATACGAAAATTAATATAATGCACAATTGATGTTCCAGTAGTACAAATGTTTTTTGTTATATTATTATTGCATTTTCCAATAAATTTTAACATATAATGTATCATTTTTTTCAAGATAATGATATATCAATATTTATTTTTTGTATTATGTATAAACTTTAATATGTAAAAATTAAATATTTGTATATGATATCAGCTATAATTTAAAATATATTAATTATTCAAAGTTTCACTACCTCAGTATGTTTGAAGTTTGAATATTTGTATTTTTTATTTATGTGGTGAAATGTAATTGTATTTTATTATTAGAACAGATTTGTTTTGTTCAATTATGTTAAACAAAAATTTCATGCTAGCAAAGGTTATGGACAAAAAACTGTTTACAAATATGTTTTCTATTGAAAAAAAGGCATGATAAATCAATGTAGAAATGTTTGTATAAACATTAAACAATCCAAGTTGATATATTGCTGTTGACAGATTACTATAAGATTTGCACAAAAATTAGACAAAATGTCTTGTAAACATTAATATATTCAAAACTGTTTTAAAAGGGGATTATGCTTATCTCTATTCTCATCAGTGAAAAAAATCACTGTTTGCTGACTATGCAGTGTGTGCCATGTGCCTAAAATTGGCATACCACACACATCAACTGGTCAGTTGTAGTAAGTCACTTTTTTGACATTTTGCTCGTGGTATTATGTGCGGTATGATACATCTGCTGTACCGGCATTTGTAAGTAGAGTTTTCTACTGTTTGACATGTGTTCTAAATCCTATTGTTACGAATAGTGTTTATTTTATTTTTCATTATTCTTTTGTGTTTATAAAATCAAAAGATTCATAAATTGTCGATTATTCCAATCAAATTTCTATTTCAGATTCTGGTTATCATAAGTCCTTCTCAGCCTTGTTGTTAGACCATTGTCACATGTAAAACATTGGAAAAAAGTTTCAAATCAAATATAATTATATTCCATTATTGTTGTTGCTGTAAATTTGTAAATTTTGTGATAATGGTGGCATAACAGTATCAACTTAATGCTTTCCACCTGTAATAAACAATGTCTTCAATCACTTGTTGAATTTTAATCATGAGTTTTGATGATTGAAATTGTACAAAATATTCAAGAATTTTCAATAGTAAAATGTGCATGTTGCCATCCAAAATATGTAAAATACACAAGAGTGCCATTGAGAAAAGAATGTATTGATAAGAAATTAATTGAATCATCATTTGTGAGATGGCACTTTATTTTAATTGTCACAATAGGGAATCTTTTACCAACTAAGCAAATCACCTTACATTAGCATTCCATAGAGAACCAGTCCTCACATTTTCACTGGTGCTTTGTTGTCCTTTATTTAATTCTACCATGCAGATTTCAACTATGGAAGACACCCAAAAATCCTTATGTTGAGGTTATTCTGATGTGGCTGAACTGTGTATTCCAATATGAATTGAAACATTTGTGTCAGTGGCTGTGACTATTGCCAAATGTAGGCTAAGACATTATATAGCATAATAGACTAAGCAAAGCATATGTAATATAAGCCTTTCAAGTCATGCAAATCTTTACTTGACCTCAAATGTTTAAAAAAGGTCAAAATTAGTCCCTACAGCATTCCAAGATGCATCAGGCTTTGCCTGCTGTTTATTCATAATTGTACTTTGTGAAATATTAAATATGAATATGCCAAGTTAGAAAGTGCAGTTATGTCATTTATTATCGCTCGAATTCACCGATGTCTTCTACTGATTTCCAAAGCTAGTCAGTCTTACTGAAATTTTGCTTGTATGTTTTTCTGTTCCAAAGTAAAAAGTCAACCATTGCCACAATAATGATTTTGTTCTTGTATTGCAACTTTGCAAGAGTTCTTTTTATTGTTTTATGGATACTAAGGAAAAAGTTCCTCCTATTAATTTATACAGAATGGAATTATTTCTTTAATATCCAATTATTTGTTCTTCTGGAGCAATTAATGTTAAAAAATAATGTTGATAAATTAAAGAGAAAAATAGAATTATTTATAATTATTAAAGAATTCAAAAAATGGTAATTATCTAAAGTTGTTGTCAGTCTTAATTTTAATTACTTTATAGCAAGAGTATTAAACTCAGCAAATAAGTTAATAAAAGAAATTAAATTTGTTTTGCAAATATTGGAAAATAATATATACTAACTTTATTAGTTTAACAATTTTGCAGTTAAAGGTAAATAGCTACATTGGATATTGCTAAACCATATGTGGCTCATAGAGTCTTTGAAATATTTGCTTTAACTGTAACTACAATTGATCAAATATAATTGTCTTAACTTGAAAATATGTCAAAATCCTATGTACAAAATTTCATTGAGATTGGCTATCATTCCACTATTTTGAATAACCATGTATTTTAATTCATAAATTTTATAATTAAATACAAAAACATTAAATAAGTTTGTTTTGTTCATTTAAAATATGCTATTATATGATTTAATAAAAGAATTTTAATTATATATGATAATTATTTTATACGAAATCAAAGATTTTCATTTCATTTCAGTTCCAGTTTTAAAAATATAAAAAAGAAATATATTTCCAGAAATTATGCAATATTTTTATAGAATTTGCTGTTTTATTTCCTAAAGCCTCCCCTTATATATTTTTTATTATAAAATTTCATAAGAAGAAAAAGTATAAACATATCATGATCTTTAAATCTTTATTTTTACTGTAACTTTAACATTATAAAAATATTCAGATGATGATAAATAAATTTTTTTATATGATTTTAATAGCTAAATATTTAAAGTCTAAAAGACAAATTTAAGTTGAAATACAGAAAATATACTTAATTTGCATTTAAAATTATACTTTAAATGCAGACAAATATTATAAAATTATTTTAAGTACTGTATATAATACTGCTAAATTCAATTGTTTTGAATTGAACAATATTTTAAGTGCTAGTATAATAATTTATCATATATATATATTATATTAACAGTTAACAGTGCTTATTAATCATATTATATTATGATATTGTGATTATATAATATTGTATGTTTGAACATGATTAGGAAAAGATACACATTTGGATATTTAAATTTGCAGGTGGAGCAGATAAGATGAAACTAATTGTTACTAGATTGAATTTAAAAGAAATTAAGAACTATATATAAAATTTGGAATATATATAAAATACTATTTGATACAGTTATCAATTCTTAATCTGTATTCAATTTAAAAATATGTTTTGAATTGTACTTTATTAAGACAAATACAGATTCATTTTTTTTAGAATATCTCATAAAAATTTGAATATTATTCATGATAAAATTTCTAAGCTTTTATATAGACATTTTGAAAACATGAAATTTTAATCCTGAAGTATAAAAGTGAGAAATATTCAGTTTTAAATTTAATAAGATTTGTCATCTCTAGATAAAATTATTTTTTTTGTCATGTTATATAATAAATTCTATTATTTATTGTAGTAGAAAAACATTTATTTTCAAAAAGCTATCTGCTAGACTTAGCATTAAACATCAAAAAGTCTAATATTTTTAATTTCACATTAAATCTATTAAGTGTTCTCTGTTTGGAATGTACATTGAGGATGGCCTTTTGTAGGCCAAAAGCATTACATGTATATCAAGTTGAATAAAATATCATTTCTTTTTAGAGCTTGAAAATTTTTGATGTTTAACTTATTATAAAAATTTTATAAATATGAAATATTTATGAAGTATAAAAAGTAATATTCAGTATTTTTATTTTAAATTTAAAATAATGATATAAATTATTTGTTCGGAAAAATAAAATAGACTGCAATAAAAATATAAAATATTAATATAAACAAAAAGTGACACTGATAAAGATGACAATTATTTTATTTATATAGATCATATGAAAATTGCATAAATTTTAATTTATAATAACCTATTTCTTGTGAAAATTTAACAAATAGCAATATTTGAACATATACAGAAAAGAAAATTATTTTATTAAATAGATTTTCCATAAATGTTCTCATTTCATATAAGGTATTTTAATTCACAATAATAAAATATGGCTATTGGTAATGCCAGATATATTCATTTAGAAATAATTATCAATATACTAAATTTATAAGGATGCATTGGTACCATCTCATACATTGCTAAAATCATCATTTCATGTTTGCATCAACAAAATGAAATCAGAAATATCCCATTTCTCAATCATCATGATGTATCTTCATAATTTTAAACTTGCAGAAGTACTGCCATCTTATCATTATGTACAGAATATCAGAACTCTACAATATACAACTTCTATAGAACAAATATTTAATTATAAAATATAAGTTTTATTTTGCAAAATAAACAAATACTTTAGATTTAATATATTTTTAAATAATAATACAATATATTTATTTATTGTTATAAACATTTACAAAAATATTTATACTTAATAGTACATAATAATAGTTGTTAATTTTTCTGTCATAAGCTAGTTTTTTTTTAACAACTGAGAACACAATTTTTGTTCTGTATGAATAGGATTAGCTTTTCTACTATGGAATTAATTCTTTTTACTCTTAAATTTTTACTTGTTTTTTATTAAATATTCACTTTATTTATGCAATGAATACAGAATGAAGTATTCCATAGTTGTCTTCTAATAGTGGATTATATGAAATATTACTTAAATACGTAGTATAATAATATTACTTAAGTAGCAAAAGAAAAAAAATAAAACTAAAACCAAAATATTTAGAAGAAAATATGCATCAACTTATGAAACAAAATATTGCTAACATATAGAACTATTGGCAAATCATGAATACCAAATAATTACTTTAACTTGACAATTCTAATCAATTATAAAATATAATACAAACTTGAACCACTTTGCACAGATTTGAATGAAAAGTTCTGTTATAAAGCAAAGATTTTTTGATGTAATTTCAGTCATATGTTAACTATGCAATTTTACATTATATTGGTTGCTAGAATAGTCTGCTATCATAATGTTCAAAAATTCAAGAATTTTAAAATTTTCTGAAATTTGAAAATGAAATTTCACAGTAAATAATTCAGCTCAATTATTAAAAGTGGAAAATAAATTTATTAAACTTGAAGATCTTATTAAATAGATTTAAGTTAGAACTTAGTTAAAGACTTGAGCTCAGGCCGAACTCTGGATTGCAGAGTCGCTAGCCGTTAGGTAGTTATAATTAATAGAATTGCATTCGTTCTAAAACGCGACTTTGCAAGTATAGTAGAGTCCCAATTAACTAAGACTTATTTACCAAGATCCTATATTATTTAAAGTGAATTTTTGAATTTCTGTAATAATATAGTTGTAGATAAATTAAATTATAAAATGTTTTTAATGTGTCATTATTTTCAATAAATGAGTTTAATCTCATCATCATGTTAATGTATTCAAATCCAGTTTATTTAATAACAATTTACCAAACCTGTGTTATTTAATCCTTTTCATGCTGATAATAAAAAATATGATGAATTTACAGCCAGCTATTTGTGTAATTAAGCCTAATTAATATGTGAAAAATTAAAAATGTCATATCATACAATTTTCAACAAAATCATTTGAAATTTTTACAACTTATTACAATTTTTGCTCTCATTCTAATAATATAAACTTTTTCTTTAATTTTATATTTTCACAACTTTCTGTTCAATTTATGAGATCAACAAAAACAATTTTTTTTATATGAAGAATCAGCCATTCAATGAAATAATTGTTATTTTTGGATAGCAGTATATCCTCTGAATAAAACAAGCCATGAATGAAGAAAATTGAACATATTTTGGAAAAAAAAACTGAAAACACATATATTGTGCAAATTTTGCTTAATGAATATTAATGTAATAGTACCATATAATTAATTCAAAAATGATATTTTGAACTCTGTATTTTTAAATAATTTTAATTATTCAAAAATACAAAGTACCCATGTATAAGCAGATTCCTCAACTTTTCAAATATTAGAACAATATGACATACATTAAAATAAACTGACAATTTCTTTTATAATATTTACTTACTAACCTGCTTAAACTCTATAAACTTATTTATAATCTAGCACGAAATGCAGTTGAGTAACATTAACTATGAGCTTAACATTAAACATTAACTAACATTAACATTAACAGTTGACTAACATTAATTATATGCTCATAGTTAATGTTACTCAACTGCATTTCGTGCTAGATTATAAGTAAGTTCTTTTATAATTTAAGAAGTTTTCCAAATCAAGTTCAATGTTTGAAATAAATATGGACATTTAGGCAAAATTCCAGACTTACTACATTGAAATGTCAGAAGAAAAGCTGGAGAGCAGAATGAGATCATGTCGTATCATGTCTAATCACATTTCTCTACAATATAATTTTATTGAAATATTTTTTGGCAGAAAATATCAAATATTAAAATTTTTCATAATTTCTGAATCTCAACAAGAATATTTAACAAAGTTTAAATGATAAAAACTGAATCAAAACACAAAGGATTTTTTACTGCAGTTGAAAGGAATAAAAAGCTTGCCAACACACATGCAATTGTAAGAAGTGCAAATCTGATTCTAAAATCAACTATAAAATAAATCATACTACAAAATAATTGACTTATACATGGGTACTTTGTACTTTTGAATAATTAACAATTATTTAAAAGTACAGAGTTCAAAATGTCATTTTTGAATTAATTATATGGCACTACTTCATTAATATTCATTAAGCAAAATTTGCATATATATGGTGTTTCAAGATTTTTTTCCCAACTCATTTTATAAATAATCAGAAATATCTGAAAATGTACAAATTGTCTATTAGAAACATTAATAGATCAGTATTTTCTATTAATATTAAACTGATAACTGCATTAGCAGCAACCATGTTTATTCATTAAAAAGATTAATCTACACATTCCTGATCTTATTATGGATCTTAGCTTAAAGGACATCAATCATCAATAGCTTTATTATGAAACTTGCATATTTCCAGCTCTTAAAGCAGGCAATAAATCAATAACTTCTTCAAAAAACAGAAAAATTTATTTAAAGTTCTTAAAACTTTTTATTTTCTAATTTTAAGAAATTTTCATGAATGATTTATGAATATAACTGATATTAGCAATAAAAAAAATGTCTGTAATTAATGTAATACATTAGTAATAATATATGTTAGCATTTTTTTATTTTATTTTGTATGTATGTATTTTTTATTCACTGTTCTGTTTCACCTATTTTTATTATTTACTTGTTAAAATGACTTAGTTTAACACTGTTTCATTTAGCGCTTTGTTTCCTTGGAACGTATCCTCTGCATTAAACAAATTCTTACTGTAACTTTCAATCATCAAACCCAAGACATGATGCATCATAACATAATGGCATAAAACTATCACAACACAAACTAGTATTCTTATTTCTCTTTTCCATACTCCACCACAACCTCAATATGCTATTACAATGGTATCCATACATTTCCGCTTGATGTAAGATCTGTTCTAATTCTTCTTGTGCACTTTCCCAGTTACTGCAGTGTGTCCCTATTCTATATACAAGAGACCTAAATGCTGCTATTTTTATATGCCACTGTTCCTTAAAATATGTATAAACAAAAGTACATAGGTATCTTTTCTATATATTTGTATTTGATATTTGCTCCTTATAATTTTAATTTTCACATCTAGGTAAGTGATTTCATGTTCATTTTCTTTCGTCTTTTTCAATTTTAGGCCTAAGCTGCTATCATCAAATAAATTCTCTATATTCAGTTGGATTTTGTTCTTCTCTCTTATTACTATTATGTCGTCTATATACCTTCTACTGATCTTAATTGTCGGGAGCAAGGTTGTAAATATTTCATCTTCCTTCTTTCTCACAACAAGCTCAGTGAGCTCCCCTGCAAGGGGACTATCAATCAGTACAACTATGGCTTGCATATAATATTTGCCATTAAATTCAAAGTAAGCTTCATATATCAGTAGATGGCACAACCTTGCTCCTGACAGTTAAGATCTATAGAAGGTATATAGATGACATAATAGTAATAAGAGAGAAAAACAAAATCCAACTGAATATAGAGAAATTATTTGATGAATCAGCTTAGGCCTAAAATTGAGAAAGATGAAAGAAAATGAACATGAAATCACTTACCTAGATATGAAAATTAAAATTATAAGGGGCGAATATCAAACACGAATATATAGAAAAGATTCCTATGTACTTTTGTTTATACATAAGGAATCTAAGGAACAGTGGCATATAAAAATAGCAGCATTTAGGTCTCTTTTATATAGAATAGGCACACACTGTAGTACCTGGGAAAGTGTGCAAGAAGAGTTAGAATGGATCTTACATCAAACGGAAATACATGGGAACCATAGTAATAGCATATTGAGGTTGTGGTGGAGATGGAAAAGAAAAATAACAACTTAAGTAGCAACGTTAATACACAGGCCAGAAATGACAATAATGAGTTTCCATACACCATGGAGAGGAATCCTATTCTATTGAAGCACAGGAGAAAGATAGAGTGAGCAGCCGGTAGGCGGATAGCAATTAGAAGGACCAACACGATATTTAATATGGTTAGACATGATAAAAGCAAGAGGAACCCCATCAATTTACCTTGTGTATACGAGATACCTATAGAGAACAGAGATACTAAGAATGACGAAGTATATATAGGATCACTGTTAGATCAGTTAAGAGGAGGGTAAAAGAACATATAGCTGATTTTGAAAACATGAAAAGTAATACAGCCCTCGCACAAAGATTACTAAACTATGATGCAACGGCTAAATGAGATGAGACCAAAGCGATAAAAGTATTAGATGATCCCCAGAAAATAAGGGTCGTGGAAACTTTAGAAATTTTTTCTAGAAAATCGAAAGGGACTAATATAATAAACTTTAATGATCCCGACAAAATTAGTACGGCATGGGAATACGAAGAGTATAAAAATAAGGTGGTGAACTTGCAAAGGGAAATGTAATATACAAGCAGAATGTGACATTATTGCCGATTATCAGAGAGTATTACTATTAATACTAGTTTGTGTTGTGATAGTTTTACGCCATTATGTTATGATGCATCACATCTTGGGTTCAATGATTAAATGTTATTTGAATTTTGAATGCTGGAACTTTTGAAAATTTAGAATGTATTTTCGAAAACATAACCGCGTTTTAATGTATTCTTCAGAATTTAGTTTGCAGAGTTTACTGATGAGGCTCGATAGAGCCGAAAGTACTTTAACCAGTTCACTGCCTTTGCCATGGTAAGACGTCAAGATGACGGAACAAAAAACGATAAGAAACAATAAAAAGCAATATAAATAAAATTCAATCCCGAATTATACAGTAGAGCTATCGCAGAGCGGTTTTTTTATGTTTATTGGGTGAAAATAGGTGCCTCTGATGATGGGTCCTAAATTTTCCGATTGCCAAAATTTCTTTTCTAATTCTGTTCTAAAGATAGAAAATGTGAATGGATTGAATTCGTAGAATTTGAATTATTTTTCATTGAATCTTGTCGATTCTGCTTTCTATTCTATCATATGTTTTATTATTTTGATTTTTGGGTGAGATTTATTTTTGAAATTTTAAGAAAAATATGAAATTTTACTATGATGAACTGTAAAATTCATAAAAGTGAAAAAATTTTCCCGATAATATGAAAATTTTGGTTAATTCTGTTAAAATATAGAATATTTCTTATTTGTTTTTTTATTGCTTTACTTTTACAAATAATTTTGTAAAATATGAGAAAATCGTAATGTACAGATAATTTAATAAAATACGAGAAAATCGTAATGTAAACAACCTTTAGGCAATAAAAGGGGCATGGCACTTTAATTGTTTATATGACGGCCAGTCGTTTTGCGGGAAACTGCAGCCAAGCCTACTTTACCACACTGCTTGTGGTATTGGATGTAAAGTGTCAACAAACTATCTCAAGGCCAATTAGAGTAAAGTAGAAAATGTTATAGCTATGTTATGTAGGATTGTGGGCGATTTTCGTATATATGTTATGTTTTTTCTTATAAATTCAAAAATTTATAAAATATTAAAATAAAACTGGTCACTGGACAATCAACCGTCTGTAGTACTGCCACAGTGGCTAGTTTAAAACGTAATAATATAATGACTAAATATATTATTTTTTATTTTATTATTATTTTTAATATACAGTATATGTATTTGCATACAATGTTATAATATTAATTTAAAATTCAAATTATGTTCTTGCTAAGTTTTTTATGTTCGAATTCTTATACGTTGTGCTGAAGATGGCTTAATAAAGCAGAAAGATCTTCAAGTTTAATAAATTTATTTTCCACTTTTAATAATTGAGCTGAATTATTTACATTGAATAAGAAGTGGGAAGAAATTATGCATTAATATGAAATTTCACAATTAGATTATTTGTAACTTGAAATCTGCCAGTATTATGTGCTGTATGCATTATTTATCTACAAGGCAAGGCAAGAGAGACAATATAACTATAGCAATAATATACCCATACAATTTACATCAGATTACAATAATTACTGCAATGTATGATAACTTTATATCAAGAGTTATTTATTGATATTATCTATAAAATTGTAAAATAATATAACTGGACTGAATACTAAATTTAAAGGTGATTTTTAAAATATATTTCATTCCAAAATTTTTAAGTGAAATTTGCAAGTTGTGGAATTCTGTATTACAATTATTTATTTAAACTTTTATATTTTTCTTAGTAAAAAATTAAATGAAAAAGTTTAGAAATTCCACTGTAATGGAAGATAATGAAGCATCCTCAAATTTAAAACATCCATTAATAAAGATATAAAATCATATACATAATGTTAGCTTGACTTATTATGTTATTAGTATTGTAAATATTTTTGTTTCTAAATTTTAAAAAAATATTACAAATGAGAATCATCAATTTTTACTTGTGCAATTATTGCCTAAGTTATTATTGATTCTGTATCAAATGTCAATATTGTCACTTGCATCATTTAATTTTTTACATCACTAAATTTTAAAAATACAATGAAACCTGTTAAAATGACCATCTTGACATAGTGACCACCTGGCTAAAAGGATCAAATTTCAAATGCTGGTTTGTTTCCCATAGGATGTAATGTTATTTTGTTCTGTATAGTGCCACCTGTCTAATGCCTATATTGATCACTCACATAGTTAGTTTTAAGAAATTTTAATCTCCTAAAGGGACCAAGAAGATTAATTTTATGGAAGAATTACTGTATTTTCCTTAGAATTTTTCCTTTAGATAAAATTCTAAGATTAGTTATTCCATTAGATTTTTTTCTGTTATGATAAAATAGACTTTTAAACTGGTATATTAAAAAGTAAATATTATAATACTACTGTACATGTATCTTTATACAGTATTTTAATTTAGGTTTGACTATGTTAAATGCAGATATACAGGTTAATATTAATTGTAGTACAGTATATGCTTGTTATAAAGCTGTTCATCTGAAGGTGATATATGCTATTTGTCTTCATTATCGTTTTACTACAAGTTGACGATTTTAATTAATAAAAATTTGCAGTTTGGATTACTCTGTTCACAGTTCACTCACTGCAATGGAAAAAAAAAAATGCTTCTTAGTTAGTCAAAACCCAAAAAGCTCAGTTACAACAAAAATTGGAACTGATTAATTTCTTGGAACACATTACACAAAGAATAACTGCTGAGAAGTTTTGAGTCAGCAAGACATGTTCATAGTATTAATAAGTGAAAAGCTTAGTACCTTGAGTTCTATGAAGTGCAAAATGAAAATAGCAGTTTATTTTAATATGCAATTTCCATTAATTTGTGTAATTTTTCTTTTTAGCCTTCAGTATGCAATAACTTAAACTGTAGGAGATTTTATTTTCAATTTTTTTTTATGATGAAAAGTGGTTTTCTTCTTTTTTGGGAAAGGGAAGGATCACCATCCTGTATAGTGACCACCTATGAAAAGTGACCAGTCAAGTTGGTCCCAAGGGGTGGTCACTTTAACAGGTTTCACTGTATATAAATTAGGGCAATACTAGAAAAATATCAATTTCAGTTATATTTTTCAGTACAGAATTCCTTGGCCTACATTAGTGGATTGTTCTGTGAAACCCTACATATATAGAAGCATTCTTTATATATATACAATAATGTTCACAGTAATGAGTACAAAATCAAGTTCATGAACTATTGAAGATAAAAAAAACATGAAGGATTCAAATTATCATTTTTATCTTTGTTTTCAAGTCTGTCATTGACTGCTTATGGATGAATTGTCTTTTTCATCAATCATTGTTAATAATAAATTTTGCAAATGCTAGTAGAAAAAATAGCAAAAATAGTCTCTATGACTTTTCAATTGCTTCCCAGTTCCATTATGTTTATAGCTGTGAGAGGTATTGGTAGTAAGCTATCAGGAGTCACCTATAGAGTTACCACAATGTATTTTCATACATTTTCTTGCATCTTTGAGGTAAAGCTATAATGCAATCAATAAATTTTTCATATAAGTCAGGAAATTACTACATAAGAATGTATTTACATATGTTGGAGAGTATTTGTACATATCATTAAAACATTATTGGTATATATGTGAATAATGTTTTAACAATATGTTTTATTAAAGAAGAAAAAAATAGTCCTAATATCAGACTAAAATTAAAATTTTTAAATATTTGTTTGATATTTTTAAACATTTATCTGATATATTAAATATTAAAAAAATTGAAATAAAGAAAATTTTCAAATATTAAAATTCTAAAATTATAACTTTCTGATAGTGAAAGCTTTCTCTGGTTTCCTACTTTTATTAACAGCCTACTTATACAACACTATAGGATTAGATACTTGCTTTAGTCATCACAAAGGTTTCATTACTTTGGTTCTTAACATCTTATAAATTTTGTAACTCTCTTTCCCATACCAGCACCCTTAGCATACTCTTTTTCAGTGGGGCAATCACTTTTGGCCACCAATCTTACCATACAAAAGAAAAAGATAGTGAAAGCTTTTTAAGTTTTCTTTAAAGATTGAGATATTTAAACTGCATTCTAACATTGGAAAAATATAATGAGAAGTGAAATGGCATTGATTATGTTAATAAGATATATTGTGATACCTTATTCTGAAAAGGATTAACATCCTTTGTGAATTTTTTAGATAGAATCTTTCTGTTAAATGTTATGTTTTTTCATTTATTTTTCCATCAGAAGTCCCGTGTGTGATAGAATCTTTCTGTTAAATGTTATGTTTTTTCATTTTATTTTTCCATCAGAAGTCCCGTATGTGCATGTGTGTATACATATATTCAGTAGGTGATTCTTGGAAATGACTGTTTAAATAGAGAATATGAAAAATTAACCTTTTTAATCTTTATTTCAATGTTGTGTGTTCCAAAAAAAAAAATTCCTGCACTTATGCATTTCTTGAGATCATGTACTCACAATCAAAGTTGTTGAAGGTTATTCCCACTGGAATTTCTCTCTGTTTATCTAACATAGTAGCTATTGGTCACTCCATATTAAAACATAACAGAACTACTAATAAAGGACAAAGGCAGAGATAAGGAAGCTCTAAATAAATATATATATAAACATATTACTATTGCTTAATGGGATGATAACTAAAAATATTGCTATAAAATGAATAAAGCAATAATATCAAGTAATTGTAATTGTAAATTTTAGATATGTTTATTCCCTTTCACTTATTTTTTCACTTATATAAATGAGTGATGTACAGCACAATTTTAAGTGAAAAAATTTAATTTATTGGAGAATTATAGCACTTTCAGCTTTGATAAGCCATCTTCAGTAAGTTTACAAAAGATTGTTATTTATGGAACATTTATTTAAACATTGGAATGTATGAGCTTATTTTGTTTTAAAATAATTAATAATTAAAATAATAATATAATAATCCTGGTCTAGATAGATTCAACTTTTCCGCGAAGGTAAAATCCATCGAGATAACATCCCTCAATGAAATCCATGAAAAATTATTCTTATTAAAGGAGAGTCGGTGTCCACTTAATATCTTTGAACGTTTATTTTTATATTTTGTCTTAGAAGCATATCTCCATCAAGGTATTCGTGGCCTTGATCGACCTGAAGTTTTTGCTAATGTCTTTATAACTTTGAATCCTCCTTCATCGCTATATAATTTTAGAAAAATGCCTGAGGAATCATTTGTCATATAATTGAAGAGTGTGATCCCAAAACACGTTCAGTCCGTTTTTTTTAATTTTCAGGAGAAGCAAAATATGAATTGAGAAAGTATTTCATATGTAAATGATTATCTACTACCAGATATCTGTTTCTAATTCATATACACGTGCTTCTCAATAAAATCTTGAAATCAGTCATCATTAGTTTTTAAATACACAATGACTAAATATAATGGTGTTAATGGAAACTCGCTAAGTCCAAGGACTGAATGTGTTTTCGATTATACTCACAAGTCAGTCTTCATTAGAGGAAAAACTAAATTTATTTTGATTTAAGTATTAAAATACAGTCGATTCGTGGTATTCGCGGTTTCCCTATTCATGTATTCGACTATTCTCGAAAAGTTTTTGTAACCACAAATTCGATTTTCACGGCACTTTCTCTCTTATTCGCGGATTATCGCTGAGCGGCGAAAATACTGTTCTAACCACCGCGAATAACGAGAATCGACCGTAGTAAAAACTTATGTTTTAACTTCCACATGAATGCAATGTATTCATGGGAAAGTTCAAACATTACTTTTATTACTTCATGGGGAGCCTTCTCTATGAGTTCATTATACTTATGGGAAAGGCCCCAGAGTATGTATTTAATTATTCCAAATTAGGAACTACTAAAATTCAGAAAAATAACAATTTTTTTTTTTAATAGATGATAAAGTCCTCAGAAACTTAAATTTTTAATGTTATAATTCTAACATGAAAATTAATAACCAATATAACGGTTTTACCTTTAATAAACACAACAAAAATTAACACAACAAATTTATTGCCAACAGTAATAGCAGTTTGTTTTTTCACCGCCCTGCTGGCAGGATTATGAAAACGCTCTGCTCATGCGCAAAAGACTAAACGAGTTTTCATCGTTACTGTTCTCTGGACTGAGCAAGTTTTTAAAAGCAAAGCAGAATTCAAGTGTCCCTTACACATCGATGAGTACGGTTTTGGGAACAAACCGGCCATTAATAAGATAGATGACTTCAATAGGAGTATGTATTTGTATCAAATAAAAAATGAACAAAATGGACTGAACATATTTTGGGATCACACTCTTCAATTGTTGACGAATTCTCCAGTTACGAAATTCCAATTGGCAGAGATCGATTTGCAAACGTTATTATTCTGTTTATATTTGTAATTAAATATTTTCCGTATTTATGAAACCATACTATGTAACTCTATTAATATATGATTAAATTTAACATCTAGATATTTACGGAATTTCATTAAATTAATTATAAATATTTGAAATGTTAAATATAGTCTACATCAGTTGATCTACCATACAAAAGATTACTGAAAGATTTTATTATTATTGTAAACATATTAAAACGCTTGAATTTTGTAAATAAACTAATTATAAATTATAGAATTTTCGTGAAAGCTGAAATATAAAGTAGAATATTTATCGGAGAAATATAAATATAGAAACTAAAATATTAAACAGCAATTCTATTAAAAAATGGATTGTTAATAAAACATTGTTAATAAAGTTAATAAAAATATTTTTAAAAATCCAGTTTATCTAAATTCCTATCAGTTAAAAACAAAATCAAAAAGTACTGTTTAGAGTGCAGACCACATTATCAAGGCAGGTTCTAAGCACCAACAAACAAGCCTCTGCTTAGGATGGCTTGCTAAAAAAAATTAATAAATAAATTATAATAATAATAAGTAAAAGTATATATAAAATTCTGGTACGGTATGATTTTTTTATATTCATTTGTCGTGTGTTTCATCTTTTAGTAATACTTTTTTTATATAAGTTCTGATTGCTTAAGTGAAGAAGACACTTCCATTCTGTTCTTTCTCGTGAAAGCGAAACAGCAAAGAAATTAAATTTTCGGAATTTTTAGAAAAATTTACGTCTAAAAAAGCAACGAAAGAGTTCAGTGTTGTAGAAAGAGTAAAAACAGAAAAACCAAAACAAAAGTAAAATTTAATCTAATGTGCGTAAAACAGTTTTTGAATTTACATATTTTTGCATTTTTTATATTTCAAAAGATAAATTTATTTTTCTGAACAAATTCTTTTTATTATGGGGAAGCTTCTTGAAGCGCCAAAAAACATATAGCCGATCCTGTTCAATATACGCTTGAATTTTTGATGCTTATTACTGAATTTAGAAAATTTTCTTTGACCTAAATAATTTTTAGTTACTATAGAAATAACTGTACAAACATCTATTTAATTATATCATAATTAAAATTAATTTTTAAACCTATTTTTAAGCTAAAGGATAATTATGAGAATCACGTGAAAGTAAATATTGTTTTGACATTCCTTAATTATGTAAATCGGTCATCCTCAATTTTTTTTAATTTTAATTTCTGTATAATAACCAAAAGTAAAAATTTTATCTGATGATAAAATTTTTACTTTTGGTTCGCAAATTTGAATAACAGCTTGCACAATTAGACGTGCCGAAGCTGATAAGTATTCCATACGCTGGGAACAAAGCGCTTATAAGGTAAGCGCTTTAACTTAATAACAACCGATATCGCCGAATTCGAGAAAAAACTGTTGGATATTTCCCGCCACAATCTAGGACGCTGACTTCCACATCGATCGTCAAGCGTGGTATAGGCTGCTTTGTTTCTCTGATAAGTTAAACTTTATAAATTTTTAAATAAAATTATGACTTCCGCATCGATCGTCAAGTGTGGTATAGGCTGCTTTGTTTCTCTGATAAGTTAAACTTTATAAATTTTTAAATAAAACTAATTTATCGAATTTTGTGTGTGAAAAAGTACTAAATCATATTATTTACAAGGGGCCAAACTTTCCCAAATTATAATTTATTGGATCAAGATATCTGTAGAAAAGAAGTAATGATAAAATCTGAAGGAAATGCGGAACATGATAGAGCAAGTCAGACAAATTCAGACAAACTTGTTCATTCTTGAATTTTTGGGGGTGCAAAGATCACAAATGTATTAGTTGATTCGGATTGAGTTCGAATTAAAGGATTAATTAAAAATTTATTAAAATAGCAACGTAAAATCAAATTTTTGGTTAATACGACAGAAATATGAAGAATATGATAGAATTTGAGATTTTAACCAAATTTTTTCGATTTAATCAAAAATAACGATGTTACTGGGTTTTAAACTTTGCCTGGTCAGACCAGTTATAGGAGGGAAGGACAATTGAGGGCATGACTGGTATGACCAGCATAGGAGTGGTAAAGGTTAATTTTTCAAAAAGAACAAAGTTGTAATTTTTTTGTAATTAATTTAAAATAAATTATCAATTCTTATATAATAAATAAAAATGGTTCCATTACAATAAAATCTTTTTAAAACCAGTTGACAGTGGTCAAAAACATTTCTTTGTGTGTATTAAAGTGTTTTTTCCTGAACTGTTTTTTGTCTTTTTATGATTATTATAGTTTAAAATAAAAAAATATTTTGAATTCAAGGACATAACTTTCTATCTTTGCTTTATACATATAGTCATAAGTTCAGTCTTTTTAACAAGATGAGAAAGTACTATCACCTCCTATATGTATTACAATGCATTTTAATTACTGTAATTATTATTATTGCTTGTATTTTACCTCATTGTACTTTATTTAGTTTTTAACATGTTTATTATTTATTAATCTATTTATTTAGTTTATTTTTGAATTTATTGTATATATTGATACACTATGTTAATCTTTGTAAAATATTAAGAACTATTATAATTCCAGCATTACAATATTACCATAGCAACTGTACAATTATATAATGTAATTTAATTTAAATTTAAATAATTCGGATGTAAGTTTGTATTCCTTTGAGCTTGTTACATTCTAATTTATTAAACATTTCTTCCTAAAAAGACTGAGCTTGTGTCTGTATATATAAATATTTTTAAACTGATTCTTATACTTTACTTACCTACTAAAGCAAAATTTGATTCTAATATTTGCTTATGTGAATTAAACCAAGCCATAGCAAGTTTCTGATTTTTATTTCTACCTGCAACAAAATTGATAAAGTACACTAAGAGTCCAGCTATCATTAAAAATTCCAAGTAAAAGCTTTCCCAATTTCTTCTTAAATGCAAGGGGACCTAAAATTCACAAAAATATCAATCTTAATATTTTATTTAAAGTAAAAAAAATGTGTATCATTAATAAATTATAACATTACAAGATAAATAATTTTAATATATATTTTTAATTTATAGCTAATGGATGAAAAGCTTAGTGCACATCTGAGCAAGTTATGCATTAAGCTTTTCATTCATTTATCCATTTATTATATAGCATATATTTCCAAGTTAGATCTATATATCAATGTTATAAGTTTCTCAAATTTAAAATTATTTCTTTTATATTACGAACTGTATTTTTCACTTAAAAAATATAAATAAGTTTCTACCAATTTAGGCTGATTTTTATCATGTAATATTAAGTTTGTTATAATTTTTGGATATTTATTTAAATTTGAAAAAAACTTGAAAATTGGAATCCACAATTTAAATAAATGTTGAAATGCTCAAAGCAAAGAAAGCCATCTTGTAATAAACCTTGTTCTTATACTTTACTGCTATATACACTAAATCAAAAAAATCATATTCCATAAAAGAATAAAATTTTTTCAATTCTTACCTTATCTTCATAAATATAGAAAAATGAGTATATATTTTTAATATAATACAGACACTCCTTTAGTTGCAAACATAATTTGTACACAAGTATTAGTCATAACTCAAAAACAACTTTTATGATATGCAGAAGTACTAAAACCAGTGCATATTCTATTTTTTATAATATATTTCACAACTAGAACAATTAGAAGTTTCTTATTTCAGATGTTTGAAGAAAAGTTCTAATTATAAAGTATGGATATTTTTGGTATAATTTCCACCATCTTGAAATAATGACATAATATATTAAGCAACTATGTAAATTTACATTATATTGAGCATTATGCATAGCATACATCATATTAGAGCATTCTGTTATCATAATACACTTTAATCCCAATTCACGAGATTAAAGCATTTCTGGAAAATCTTGTAAATCAAATTATTATAATTGAGGTCTTAATTGCCATTAATTTCTATTAAAAAATTAAGTTCAAAACCCAAAAACAGGGACCATCTTTTCCATTGAAATATGTTCTAATACTATCTCATTATCTAAGTGACAATGCTAATTATAGAATTTATTTTATTAAATTTTATAAAACAATCTAAATAATGCAGTTTTCTTAAAGAGCTTAATGAAAAAGCCAGTTGTCAAATGGAAATATTATAAAAACTTCCATTTGTACAGACTGACATGCTGTGTCATTTACTACCTAGAGTATTCCTGAAAGGGTTAAAACAGCTAGGTTAGGGACACTTACTTGATACACACTGGTCATGAGGTAATCCCACAGTTAAAAATCCCACAATGTAAAATCAGATGATCATGGTGATCATGCTATGGGAAAACATTTATTAATTACAGTTTCTTCAATGAAATGATTTTGTAAAAGCTGCGATGAGGCAGAGCCTCATCTTGCATGAAAATTGTCCTATCCAGGTATATAAATGAGTGATGCACAGCATAATTTTAAGTGAAAAAACTTAATTTATTGAAGAATTATAGTACTTTCAGCTTTAATAAGCCTACTTCAGTAAGTTTACAAAAGATTGTTATTTATGGAACGTCTATTTAAATGTCAGAATGTACGAGCTTATTTCATTTTAAAATAATTAATAATTAAAATAATAATATAATATTAATGTAATAAGAGATTATAAATATAATAATAAATAATAAAATTAATGATTAAATAATAACAAGTTTTTATTCTTCCTAATGATACATATGACATGATGTTGGTGGACTATGTGAACGCATCTAATGCAGAACCTTTATCAGCAAACCCGACTCATAATAAAACTAATACCATATGAAAACTGATGCATAGGCTTGACTTCCTGGAAACATGGAAGGTCAAATTACCATATAATCCTTCATGTCCACCATTATATGGACTTGTTAAAAACTCACAAACAACCAATAACATTGAGACCAATGGTTGATAAAACACATTCACCACTCATTCCCTTGGAGACGAAGCTAGTACGATAGTGTTTAATGAAAATAGCAGAAACTACATTTGCACAGTGGACTCATCTATAAAATTCTTACAATGTTTAAATTCTCATAACATACAAGAAACAGATACATTTATTGTCACAGATTATTCAAAACTCTACCCATCCATAAGTTTAATCCTAGCATGCCTATTCTTATATAGGTGTTTGCTTGAGAACACACAAGGGATGGCAGTCATACGTTGTCTTTTAAGATAATGGTCTCCAAACTTTTTTGACTGCGTACCCCTAAGATAAAAAAAATAAATGGCGCGTACCCCCAATTGATTGAGCAGATATCTATTGTAATTAGTGCTTTGCGAGCGATTCCTGATGTGATAAATGCATCTGAATTGGCTCGATACCAAAATTCAGAGTGTTCGGTTTCAAGAAAAACTCACGGTATATTAAACTTGTTATTATTTAATCTTTAATTTTATTATTTATTATTATATTTATAATCTCTTATTATATTATTATTTTAATTATTAATTATTTTAAAACGAAATAAGCTTGTGTGTTCCGACGTCCATAAATAACAATCTTTTGTAAACTTACTGAAGATGGCTTATTAAAGCTGAAAGTACTATAATTCTCCAATAAATTAAGTTTTTTCACTTAAAATTGTGCTGTGCATCACTCATTTGTATAATTGAAACTACAAGTGAAATGGCAGTAAATAGTAATTACATATTTTTTTCACATTCTACATAGCCTCTCTCTCTATTCATACATCTGTTTCTGTATACTGTGTCTTTTATTTAGTTCTGTAGTAATTCAATTTTTGACTATTTGACTTTCCTTTGAGCTTTGAAAATCATATATAAAAATTCACTATGTTTATAACTACTACTGGCTGATCATCATCTAATGAGAGGCTGTTTATCATCCACTCTGCCATAGTTATGTATTTCAAACTGTATAGTATATTTCAAAAAGATTAAATACATGATATAAGTCTGTTTCATAGATTTGAAACAGAAAAAGTTCTTAAGCTAGGTTGACACGATCAGAGCACACTCAGACTGAGTTCACTCTGAGATGAACTCAGTCTGAGAATACTCAAACCAAATTTTAAGTTTGTTTATATGATCTGAGTGCACACCATCTGTAGTCTGAGATGAAATGGCAGATCTCGTGCTTGAAGGGATAGACAGTTGCATTAATAACAAACAGAATAGACAAAAAAAGAGGAAGTTATGGGCTTGAGAATGGATTCTCAGGCATGCGCAATTAGGAGCTTCTTCCAATTTTCTGCATAAGGTGGAAAATGAAGATAAAAATACATTTAAAAACCACCCACAATTGACCACTATTCAGTTTGATGAACATTTAAGTTAATAAAAGAATAAGTTTAATTCTTTACTGCAAATAGTGCTGTATTATAACGACTATAGAACTTTTAAGATGCATTAAATCTAAAATTCAAAAATTTCCGCCATCTTAAACTTCCAATCGACTGCCACTCGGTCTGAGTATTTTGGTTGCCATCTGAGTTTATTCTATTCAGATGAAATGGTCCAAGTAGCTTCCAAATGGATGCACATGCATCGTCCAAGTGAACTCGCTCCAAGTGTGCTCTGATTGTGTCAACCTAACTTTACAGAAGAAAGCCACAGTTTATTTATAAATTAATTATGAGCAGAAATGAGGTAAAGAATTTGTAACATTTATGATGATGATTATTTTAACAAATTTTCATAAAGTAATCATAATTTGTATAGATGCATGCTTTTATATTTTGATCAGTGACAGCTGATTTTGTTCAGACTGATCAAGTATTTCAGACCTTGGTCAATTATTTGCAAAACATTTTTCAGTACATATAAACATAGCATTATATAGCAGTAGAAAAGTTTTTAATAAGTACAGTCTGAAATGTTTTTGACTAAAAACTTAGTCAGCATCAGTAGGATACACAAACCTACAGAAAGTTACATGAAAAATACATAAAGGTTACATTACTGTTATTAATATGTTATGTATTAGTAGATGCATTAGCTTAATATACTTGTCTTGCACATTTAAAAAATTTTTATTCATTCTATAAAATTATCCTATTTTATGTAACTCTGCAGATTTGTGTATTCCTGTTGATATTGACTATCTTTTATTCCCTTGGTTGTTAATATTTATTTTGATTTGAAAATTATAGAAAATTTAATATTTCTTTTGAGATTTTTTACTAAAAAAGTATTTCATAAAATTGTATCATAAAACATATTGATTTAGAATTTATATCTATAACAAGATTAAATTAGTTCAAATTAAATGATTAGCAAAGTTTTTATTGTATATAATTGTTATGTATCAAATTGATGCTATTTTTCAGTTATATAAGTTCATAAAATATTTATTAAATGCACAATAAGAATGTACACCATCAATTATTGGTAAGCATGACACAATAGTTTTCTGTATTGCATTTAGATGTAATGACATTGTAACATCTTAAACTTCCAATCAACTGCTTTGGCTGTTTTGTCTTGATGATTTATTTATTCTAATATTGAATTGGATTTTGAGTTTTTAAAATTATAAAAAATATTATTTGTTTATTTCAATAAATGATTTATTATTGTAACTCTCTGAAATTGAGGATCAGGTTATATGTGAATCTTGATTTAATTAGATGATAATTACAGAATGGTTAGATTATATAAAAGAATTCTGATAATCACATTTCTTCTTGTAAAGCAATTCACAATATGTAAAATATATACTTCTAACTTGTTTCCATTCTGAAAATTTCTAAATCAAAATTCTAAGAATATCAGTAATTAGCAATGTTGGAATTAAAAGAACTTGATCTAGATTCAATTGAGGAATCAATTTATAATTTTATTGTAATTGTCTTGCAATAAAATTATAATATCTCACAATTATACAAACATTTCCTTACTATATAAGTATTTTCTACAATTTCACTAGAGGTCAAATGTATATTTGTAATTCAAGAAATATAAGAATGCCACAGTTTGTTAACATTGATCTTCAGTTCAATAAATTGTTACTGTAATTAAACATAATGCATATTGAAGAATGCATTATGTTTGTTTATCTATTGTATGCCAATAGATAAAGAAATATAATACATTCTTTTAAATAATCATTGATTCAACACACAAATCATCCACTTGAATGAAAGATAATTATTTTAAGTATCTATAATAAATTCCAAAAGCTACAATGATATTAATCAATTTGTTTATTGATACATAATTTCTTTTGAATAAGTCATTTGTTGAGATACATTCTTAGAAATTTATTACTGTTAATCTCTGAACATTTGATGTACATTTAACTCAACTATTTTTGAAATATTCTTTATATCTTCATTTCTTTTATAAGAATATTTTAATAATAATAATTTGAAATTAATTATATTACAAAATAAGAAGCAGATAGGTTTTAGTGTAAAATTTAATATAATCAGTTTAATTCAGTCACTTTATTTGAAATGATAATTATTTAAATAGAGTATAACTTTTTAATTCATATTTAGATCTTATCTATCAGTTGATGTTGATGTTTAAAATTACCATGAAAAAAGTCTTTAATTTCTTTATTTTATTTAAAATAGAATTCAAAATAATCCTACTTGAATTACCTGAATAATTCCCTACATTTTCATTCTTTCCTTTTGTCATGTCTTATTTTTAAACAATTTTAAGAAAAACAAAACTGGAATTAGATGATAATTATTTAAACCTTCTTGCCTATTCTTCCTAAAATTTTTAAGCATGCTTAATAAATTATGAATGTGCTAGAAGAAATGTTCAAATGTGAAGGATCAGAATAAGATAGAATTGTTTATATTAAATTTTATTTTTTAATTACCTACATATTTATATTCTTATGCTATGCTAACTACAAAGAACATGTGCATACATTACCATTTATTCAAATTTTTTTATAAAAATCTATAGGCCTGATATAACCTTTCACAAACCACATTCAACCCAAAGCATATTTTGGGATTACTGGTTTAAATAATAATCATTGATGACCATTTTTTTTTAATCTATCTTTTTAATTCATGATCAACGATTATGAACTATATTGAATTCTAAAGGTGTAATTAAATGAACAGATCAAAACTAAAAATTTTTTTATTCAAATTTCTTTATTCAGAAACCACTGTAATCCATCCCAGTATTTTTATCATATTATAATAATTAGAACAATCTTTGATCAATTCTTCTCAAATCTAATATATATATATATATCAATAAAAATTTCTGAACTATAATGTGGTTATCATCTAATATCTTTTACTATTCAACAAAATATTTTCAAACAATATTAAACTTTTTCCATTGAATTTATCCAATTTGGAATTCTTTTCTCCATGAAAGCTGATATACCTTCTTGAGCATCTTTCAGTTCTAAGTTTTGAATCATTACTTTTTCTCCTTCACTAAAAAACAAAAATTATTATTCTCCAAATGAATTCCAAAATTCAATATATTGCTTTTAGAGATAAAAATTTTCATTGAAGTTACAGAATTTGAAAGATTAATAAAATTAATTTTTACTTTTTATACTAAATATAAATCTGATTTTGGCCATTTCATTTCTATAATTCACAAATCATTAAAATATTTTTATTAATTGAACAAAAGTGCTTTATATACTGTCTGTTTTGCATGCCAATTTCAATTTTGTTAGTATCTAGATCATTAAAAACAAATCCATACACTATGCTAGGTGTCTAACTGGTAAACTACATATCAAATCTGATCTCTAGTAAGTATGATTTTAATTGGCCTCTGACTAATGAATTTAAAAAAAAAAACAGGAAACGAAGGAAAGCAAAATATAAACAAAAATAAATAACAAATTATAATAACAAAAAATATAAAAAAATAAAAGCAAGATATAAACAAGATATAACAAAAAAATTGGAAGCAGAATAATGAAGGCAACAAAGCTTCAAATTGTGATTATTACCTTTCAGAGAAACTGTCAACATGATGTCGATATGTATAGACAGATTACATTCTGATTTTAATCTTCAACCGTTTATGGCGACACGTAATATTTTTTGAACTTCAACTACCAACATAAATTAAAAATGTCATATATTCAAACATTTTTAATTTATAGCATTTTAATGCAGCAAAGTATTTTTGAAATTCATGGTCATTCTTCTATTCAATGCAACATTTTTGATTTTTCTAATGGAGTTTAATTATTTTTTTTTGACTAGTCATTTTACCAACATTATTTATATGTTGGTAAAATGAAAGTATATGCAATGCCATGAATCATGAGATTTTTTAGAATCTCTAAAAAACTCATAGTTTCCATAGTTTGCAACTAATCAGCATTTAATTTATCCTGCTTTAAGTTTTATTTTTATTAGAAATAAATTAAAGCTGAAAACTTATACTAAGTCCTCATCAGTACAAACAAAGAAATATTAGAATTGTTAGGCTAGAATTTAATTTATTAATAACAACAAACTGAAACATAGCACATTGTTATAGTGACCAGAGGCTTTTGGGGAATTCATAAATACAGGAAAAAAATAAATGTATAGTGCTACCACATTTGAAGCTATTACTAAATAACTATCATATATTGGTGTCTATTGAATTGATTGGTACTATAAATGAGTTAGTCCTGGATCAGTTTCTATGTAGCAACATTCCCAGTTTAAAGTTACATCATTTCCATATGTTTCTAATCACACCTGATATTACTTTGTTAATTACATTGATGTCAAATAACTTCCCTTTATAGATTGCAAAACTTTCTGCAATCTTCCTTTAATTCAACAATTTTTAACAATCTCATATCATTGCAAGCTACTGCACTCTGTGAAAGTGACATTTTTTGCAACTTAGAGAACACAAATTAAATGTAAAATCTAAATCTCATTGCTAGCTTTCTCCCTGTATAAATATTTGTTAAATGTTATTTTTATTAAAACAGAATAAATTTGTTTGCTTATGGATTTTAACAATAAAATAGCAGAATAAATAGGAAAGAGAAAAGTTACAATCCATAAAGAAACTAACTTGTAAGTTGAGTTCATCAGATATATTTCTCAGATATAAAAGCAGTAAAAACATTAGCAGTGTTATAAACAGAAGAGGAAAGCAGTAAAAACTGCTTCCCTCTTCTGTTTATAATACTTCTAATGTCTGAAAACTTAAGGCTATAACACACAGAACGCAATGCAAAGTGAAGCAGAGCGAAGCAAAAATGACAGAAAAATCTGCATCCTTCACTTTGCATTGCACCGCACCGCAGCCTGTCTACATTGTAGTCAAGTTATTTCTCATATTTCGTGGATTTGCTGATAGAAGTCATTTGCACAGTATGATTGTTAATAACAAATTAGTAATTGCTTTTTTAAGTAATTGTATATTTTCGGTATTCTTTTAATTTCATGTCATATAGGTATGGTCTTTTTTGTACTTTTAAAACAATTTCTATATCTGAATCCTAACCATACGGTTGAATTTTTGCCATTTTCCAAGTAATTAAAACATTTGTTTCTATCGGTTGATTGCTTCCTTTGCATCTTGCTGCACTGTATTGTTCACGCATGCTGATTGGTCAAAGTTCAACTTTTTCATCTCCTTTCGTGCGGGTACATGCATTAATTCGAGCAGCCATATGGGAAAAGCTAGTCCAAGACATACTGTACGCCTGTAACATGCAAAGTCACTTTCTTATGCTTCGCTTCATGCCACATTCAGTGTGTCATGGCCTTTAGAATTAAATTAGAAACTGCTGCAAATTCTCTTACACCCCCTGTTCAATTACAGTCTGACCAATCAGTCAAACTTTCAAAATATTTGACCCATTGTATCAATCAAGTTGGAAAGTCCTCTTTTATATTGATACATCATATCAAGTATGTAATTTTATTCCTCATTTTTAATTAATATTTAAAATGATTATTATTGTTGCAACAATGCTAATAATCACAGCATGATAGTAATAATATATTTTTCTTGTGTTGGTTCAGATAAGTTGACATAACGATAATTAACTATCATTTAATAATTCATTCTTTATAATAATATTATGTAACGATATTATACAATGACTCAAAATATCTCATAACAGAAAAATTTTTATAACTTGTTATATGAATGAATTTTAATTTATCTTGATGGATTCATTAATTAAAGATGTAAGAAAATCACTGGAAATTAATGGAATACATGACCATAAATGCTAGTGATGCCATTATAAGTTATAGGTTATTAGTTTTTATGCAAAGTAATTTCTAAATTTATGTCTGCTGATTTCAGAGAGCATCTTAAAACAAAAAATTCATAGCAACAGTCAGACTTATTAGTCTGCAATTGTTATTTAATGTTGGAAATACAAATTGGTTGTTAGAGATTCATTGATCCTTCCAACATATCTCTAATCATTTATTATCTCCATGTCTATGGAAAATAATGTAATTGAAATTAATCTAAAAAAATAGAATATAATGGCATTTTTATGGTTTTAACAAACATTATCTAAAGCCAAATAGATGGACAGAAATTCTTACTGCAATTTCTTTTTCATAATTTTTCTGAAAAAAAAAAAATAAACTAAATTATAAGCTACTTCTAAGTGGAATGCATAAGTGAATAGATATGCAAATCTAAAGCAGTAGACTAATTCTAATATTTTTCAGGAACTGCATATGAAAAGTCCTTGACAGAATATTTGATAATGATCTATTTTAGAATAACAAATTTTCAATTTTGCCAGATACTGTATATTATTACTACCAATTTTGATTAAATGAAATATTTAATCAAATCGGTATTAGCTTTTAAAATTATAAATTTAGATCTTATTTACTCAATGATAATTAAATTTAGATGTAAATGCATACCATACTTAATTTATGCATCTGCTGTCTTTTATTTATATATAGCATTTAGCTATATAATAAGATTAAAATGATATAGCATTTATAATAAGATCAAAATTTCATTTCAGTAAGATGCTCAATTATATATTACAATCTTTTTCTGAAATATTCAAAATTGTTTCTTTTATTTGGAAACTTTATATAAAGTTTTTACTACTTAATAATAAATATTCGAAATATAAGAAATCTTTCTTTAAATAAATTTCTGATTAAGAAATCTTTTTTCCTTTCGATAATGAATATTTACATGCATTTTTTAAACAAATGCAGATCAATTTGTATCAAATCTCACCATTTGTTTTTTTTCATTCTGAAATGATAATTAATTTGTAAAACTAAAATATTAAAGAAAAAACATAGGACCGTGATAAAAATTGAGCTTGTTTTAACAAATTTGTAATGGACAGCCCTAATGTATTGCACACTTTACATTGTGTGCATGCATGCATGCACATTTGTATAAACAGCAATACCTCGCATAGTCTGGTTAATTGGTTCCTTTTTCTTACAGGACTAATTGAGGTAAGTAAGCTATGGGAAAAATTATAATTGGTTCCAAGAAATTTTCGATTTGCTTATAATTTTTTAAATCATAAATTCTTACATTAATAATTATTTCTTTTCGCATTAAACATTAAAATCTTTATAAAAGATTTATAATAGACAGCACCTAAGGGGGCAGAAAGTGAGTCCGAGCCGAAAAATACGAATAAATAAAGAAGGCTTGCCTAGCAGGTGAACGCTTTTATTTTCTTCAAGTTGGCCACTTGGTGCCATTCCACATGCAGAATAGCGCTCTGCGTAAGGGTATAGCCTGGCTGGTAAGCGACAGAGAGTCTTCTGTAGCTGGCAACAAAAGTCAATTTCAAACATACAGGTTTTTGTTGAACTGGCCAAACTGATGTAAAGCGATTGTGACCAATTGCTAAGCACTTGAGCAACAGAGGCAACAAGTCTGTTCTTATGGAACTTAAGTAATGAATTCCAGCAGCATTAATAGAGAACTTTTGATTTCAGAAGTTCAAAGCAGACCTGAATTATGGCAAGAATCACACAGTTACAATTTGGCATTGAACCAGACTTGCATTTTTTTTTAGCATTCATGATTGTTAATAAAATATTTAAGTCACAAAACAATCAAATGTGGAATTATAATTTAAAAATTATGCAAATGATCGAGTAATTCCCAATATGCAGTTGAGAGGTAGGCATTATAACAATCATTGTTAAGATAAATTTGGCAACACTGGAGCAGCCGCCTGCTTATCTCAGCTCATCAAATAGTAGCTATTCAAGTCATTATATAAGTAGTAAATAGCAAGCATACTTACATTTCGTATTTATTCTAAAAAAATAATAATAAAATTTTAATTTATTTTAACAATTACAATCTGGACTGTAATGAAGCCCGGACTATATGAAACTGGACTATGTGAGGTATTGCTGTACTATATATACAATAGTGCATAAGCCTGTCTACAACAGGAATAAATGAACCATGTCTCTTCAATTAATGCAAATATTTATGGCAGAATGATCACTATCTGTTGATTACTATAGGTGAATAAAAGTAAACAATAAGCCTAATAAGTAAGATAAATTGTTTATTCAAAAACAATTTAGCTTACTTATTTGGCTTATTGTTTACTTTTATTCAATTTTTAAAGTAAGAAGTATTTCATATACTATGGGTGAATTGAGACTCTCATAAATCACTTATATTGAAGGATGACAGATTGTTCAGAATGCAATCAACAGCAAGGGATCAGATACCAAATACTTTCAAGGAATCGGACCCAGATTGAACCACAGAAGTTTTGGATGGAAAACCATAATGTTTTCAGATATTCATTTTTGGGTTGTTGGCCAGATAGAATTTGAACTAAATCAAAATGGTCAAAGTTTCAAGCTGGCACATTAGATCTGCCATTTTGAATTTGAAAAACTACCATCAGATTAGTAATCAGTAATCCCAAAAACACCTAACTAAATGAAAATATCTATTGAATTTTGAGCCATATTGAATCTGCCATTTTGACAAAAAAACTATCAGATTCCTATTCTGTAATCCTAAAAACTCCCATATACTGATTTTCATCAAAATAGGATTAATATCAAAAATCATATTTGGTGCTGCCACTTTTATGATCCCTGTTTGAATATAAATTTTTTTAACCAATATGTGAAAGAATATTTTTCTCATTCATGAAATACTCAAATGGTCAAGAATTAACAATTTTTAAGCCATAAAATAAACACTGAAAATTTAGCTTCTCCTTTTTCTTTTTTGGGATAGAATTTCAAGTTGCCATATTTTTCTGAACCAGTTCAGTAGTCCCTCTATAACATCTCCAAATTTCAACTTTCTTTGTCATAGTGAAGAACACAAATTCTTTCAGACAGACATACCATAAACATTTTATGTATGTGTATGTGTATATATATATATATATATGTAGATAATATATTACATTGATCTAAAGGACCTATGAGGCAACTTTGTTGATCTCTTCATGGTGAATTTTGGAATAGTCTTTCATCTTAACAGATAGAAAACAGCATAAAATTGAAAAATTAATTAATTTAACAGTCTGATAATAGATAAGTTTTCCAATAAAAATTCAAGTCTTTAATAATTTTATATCATTTCACATTTAATAAGATATAGATAATCTCAGGATTCAATTATTATGAATAAATTATATTAATACCAATAGTAAAAATTTGTCCAATTTATGAGAAGAAAAACATTCTTATCGTATATCAAATACATTCCTTATGAAGTCATATTTGGGTACAAAACAAATGTTGATTTGATATGGTTATGTCTGCTTACAAATATAGTAACACAAATGATAAGAACGATTAATTTATTTAAAATTTAAAGAAGTCAAGAAGCTAAAGAACATCTGCAATAAACTGGAAAGAATTTTATCATTTATAAGATAACTGCCTCTAATGCCACTATAATATAAAATCAGAAATTATCAATTCACTGAAATTCAGTTAAAATAATTATTTGAAAAGACTTTGTAAATGCTAATTTCTTAAATCAAGACTAGCTATTCACTTTTGGAAACTGTTAATCTCCAGCCAATAGCAATATTTATATAATTTAAATTTTATCAATAGAGATTGGACAGTATTGATATGAATGGCCAAAATTTACCAGTGTACAGAATGCCCAATTATTTTCAACATTATTAAATTTCAGTTTTTGATCTTTTAAATTTACGTGTATTATTATTAGAATATATATTAGCTTGCACAAACTTTATCATCAAATATTTTGTTATTTTGTGAAAATTCATCCTTCAGCAAAGATTTAATAGTAGTTTGATTTTAAAAATCAGTAATCTAAATATTTATTCTAAATTTTACTAAAGAAGTTAAAATAATAATAATAAATTTGATTTTCAAGAATGAAAATTTTAACTGGTTTATTAGCTTTATATTCTTTGTTGTTATATTGAATATAATACACAATATTTTTTTCTGGCAATTATTACATATAGTTTTTCTCATACTTTTAATACATTTGGGAAATTTGACATAAATTTTGCATATTTCAAGTATTATGTTTAAATGTCTCAATTCATAATCATAAATCATATATACCAGAATACAGATTTCAAACTTACTATTATTTGATTTTAAATTACAATACCAACATTAATTTTTATACTTATGAATTCTGCTAAAGTTAATAAATTTAAAAAATTATGAAATTTTTCTAATTAATTATTTATTTATAAATTATCAATAAATAAATTCACAAACCTGTATGCAGTCTGAATGTCTTTCTCTAGTTGTTCATAATAAAATTTTTTTCCTAGTGCTATAACTGATCGGCTTTTACTCATAATGGATGTAATAATTTCATTAGTCTAAAAAAATAAAAAAAAACATAAAACTGGAATTCCAAATTATTAAAATAATATGAGAATATGGAATTATTATAAATTTTTCTCCTAATCCTTACATTGATAAAATTTTAAACTTATTTTTGGAAATTTTTCCCTTTTAATATAAAATAGATACTTAATATTACAGGAAACTACTTGCTTTAAATCAATTACAAGACAATGTATGTCTTGTAAATAGATACTTAATAAAATAATTAAAAATCAACCTCTTACAGAAT
The DNA here is from genome assembly GCA_000484575.1 of Olivierus martensii. Classification (NCBI taxonomy): domain Eukaryota; kingdom Metazoa; phylum Arthropoda; class Arachnida; order Scorpiones; family Buthidae; genus Olivierus; species Olivierus martensii. Next base: position 50,446 of record AYEL01085699.1, read on the forward strand.
ATATGTATTATATTATCTTGTTTTATATGTATAATACTATCTTGTTCTTGACAGGCTTAAAAATGTATTTACCAAGAAGATCATGGTGATGAAATAATAGATACTTAATAAAATAATTAATCAAAAAGAATATTAAAATTAAAAATCAACCTCTTACAGAATATATGTATTATATTATCTTGTTCTTGACAGGCTTAAAAATGTATTTACCAAGAAGATCATGGTGATGAAATAAAAATTAATTATAATTCTACAAACATTTCAGAGCTTGAAGAGAGATTTCAGTTAAATATGTATTTGATTTGAACTAAATTATAAATAATTAGAACTGAAGATGTAAAATATTTGATACTATGATAAAAATATTAAAATAATGGCATGATAATTTTAGTTTCAAAAAACTCATTTCTTTGTTTAAAACCATTCTAGAGCAGTTATAACACAGGAAATGCAATTATCATGCAGAAAATAGTTATGCTTAAATGAGAAATTATGTGAGCTAAGCCAAATCATGTCAATGTTATGCATATCGCTGATAAGTGACAAGAATTTCCATTGTTCCAAATGCATGAAATTATTTCAAAAATTTCACGTGCAGAAAATAGTTATGCTTAAATGAGAAATTATGTGATTCTAAGCCAAATCATGTCAATGTTATGCATATTACTGATAAGTGACAAGAATTTCCATTGTTCCAAATGCATGAAATTATTTCAAAAATTTCATCAAATTTTTTTTTGTTTTGTGTTACATTTCATCACACCATTTATGTAATCAATTGAATATACTGAAATTATCATATATTAATAATTTCAGTATATACAGTGGTACCTCGGTATACGTCCACTTTGGGAATGCGAAAAATTTTGTTTAGTATACAATCTTTGTTTGGAATACAACCGACTCGCATGCTAGAACTTGTACAAGTCTGTTGTGCATTCTCTTAAAAAACACATTCCTTATAAAATAAAAATATAACAAGTCATAATAGCATTATCTGGAATGACCAGACAATGTCATATTTCCGAAACATCCTGAGGAGAAGGGAGAAGAGAAGTTCTTTGGGCAGATTTTTAGTAAAAGTCAAATCTGGTGAGCCTCAACAAGATCCAAGTAGGGAAAAGAAACAGAAAATAGAAAAAGAAAAACACCAGAATTTCAGATTCCTGAAGTTTTATTGGAAGCAGACTCTTCTTCCAACAGAAAATGAAAAACACCAGAATTTCAGATTCCTGAAGTTTTATTGGAAGCAGACTCTCCTTCCAAACAATAACATCCCCTCCTCCTCTCTTCTCAGCACCATCCTAATAGGCACTCGACTCTTCTCAGCAAGATAAATGAAAATATTTAACCTCACTATTTCATATACTGTAATTGCTTTTGTACTTATCTATTTTAGTATTAAACAGTGTTTAAAACTTGGTATAAATCCTGTTTGAATGCAAAAAATTTTTTTTGGTATATGATCTTTGTTTGGAATACAACCAACTCGCATGCTAGAACTTGTATAAGTCTGTTGTGCGATCTCTTAAAAAACACATTCCTTATAAAATAAAAATATAACAAGTCATAATAGCATTATCTGGAATGACCAGACAATGTCATATTTCCGAAACATCCTGAGGAGAAGGCAGAAGCAAAGTTCTTTGGGCAGATTTTTAGTAAAAGTCAAACCTGGTGAGCCTCAACAAGATCCAAGTAGGGAAAAGAAACAGAAAATGAAAAACACCAGAATTTCAGATTCCTGAAGTTTTATTGGAAGCAGACTCTTCTTCCAAACAATAACATCCCCTCCTCCTCTCTTCTCAGCACCATCCTAATAGGCACTCGACTCTTCTCAGAAAGATAAATGAAAATATTTAACCTCACTATTTCATATACTGTAATTGCTTTTGTACTTATCTATTTTAGTATTAAACAGTGTTTAAATTATTTTATACAACCCCATCAATGTATAATATGCTAATAACAATGGGATTTTTTTTCATGGGAATGGATTAATCATTTTCTCTTTATTTCCTATGGGAAAATTTTCGTTTGGTATAAGTCCAAGGATCTGTAATGGATTAAGGATGTATACCAAGGTACAATTGTATAATGAAATTATCTCCAAATAGGTTGGGACATGTTTCTTATAGTTTGTTTATATACATTTCTGATTTACTTTTTCAAATTATTCTTTTCCAACATTAATACAAAAGAACATTTATTATATTATATAACTGTATTTAAATTGCAATAATTTTGATAATACTTCTAAAATTGTTTATTTATAATGCAAGATTTTTTATACTAATTATCATGTTTATTATTTTTTATTAGGAAACAATTTTGAAGCAGAAATACAAAATTACTAAAAATATTTTAAAATATTGATAGTTCTAATAACAATGGGATTTTTTTTCATGGGAATGGATTAATCATTTTCTCTTTATTTCCTATGGGAAAATTTCGTTTGGTATAAGTCCAAGAATCTGTAATGGATTAAGGATGTATACCAAGGTACCATTGTATAATGAAATTATCTCCAAATAGGTTGGAACATGTTTCTTATAGTTTGTTTATATACATTTCTGATTTACTTTTTCAAATTATTCTTTTCCAACATTAATACAAAAGAACATTTATTATATTATATAACTGTATTTAAATTGCAATAATTTTGATAATACTTCTAAAATTGTTTATTTATAATGCAAGATTTTTTATACTAATTATCATGTTTATTATTTTTTATTAGGAAACAATTTTGAAGCAGAAATACAAAATTACTAAAAATATTTTAAAATATTGATAGACCTTGACTTACAATGGCAGGATTCAAACCCTGCCATTGTAAGTCAGAGCAGCTATAAGTGGTAAATGCCCAAAATTTATGGATTTCTCACTATTAATAAACATAAAAATACATAAATTAGACACAAAAAAAAAAGATGCTTACTATATATTAGAACATTGGATCAGAGGCTCAAACTCATGGAATTGCATTGACAAATCACAGAATTTACTGATTGCATTGTATGTGTGGTCATAAATTGAGAACTACCTTATGAAAATATGTTTTATTTTAATATGAATACAATATGGTATCATATAAATTTAATACAGTCAAAAGACTAAAATCTGACATTTAGCTAATAACTTTATGATTGTTACTATAACTCTTAGAATAAAACTGTTTTCTAATAAAGTTCAGATTAATTTTTTCAAATAACAGTTTAAAATTTTTCTTGATGAATAAAAATAAAATTTCATATACAGTTCTCATTTAATATTACTAAAATTGGAATGATACATAACATATCAACGTAAACAGTAATTTCTAACAATAATGTATAATAAAGAATGTTATGTAACATATCAATGTAAACAGTAATGTATAATAAAGAATGTTATATATCTTAACATTATAATTGTGATTTGTTATAGAATTATTAGAAAACAGTTTTATTCTAAAAGTTCAGATTAATTTTTTCAAATAACAGTTTAAAATTTTTCTTGATGAATAAAAATAAAATTTCATATACAGTTCTCATTTAATATTACTAAAATTGGAATGATACATAACATATCAACGTAAACAGTAATTTCTAACAATAATGTATAATAAAGAATGTTATATATCTTAACATTATAATTGTGATTTGTTATAGAATACATAGTTCAATTTGAGAAAAAACTGGCATCTAACTAGGGGAATAACATCAAGTTAAATCAAATATTTACAGCCAAATTAATCCCTAATGTAATAATTCCGAATTAAACTTTTGATTTTAATGATTAATTTTCAAATCAAGGCTATGGTGCCACCATCTGTTGAGTTAATAATTAATTAAAAAAAATTAAATTAAATTAAATTCTTTAATTTGAACTAAAGCGGTGCCATTTAGTAATTAATAATTAGACTATAATTTTTAATTTAATTTTCCCGAAACAAAATTTTGCCATTGCACTAGAATGGAACCAGGATCTTTGGGATAATGCCCCAACACCTTATCATTTAAACTATGGTGGCATCTGGCAGAATTCCACTTCGGAAAGCATATGTAATGATTACTATGGAAACTTATCAGACAAGACCCAATACTAGCACTCCCAGCTAGGCTACCTACAAAGCCAGATAATATACTCTACATAGGTAGAGTATGTTATCTGACTTGAGCCAAGTCTTTCTGTCTGCCCAGGTTTGCCATGAGGGCTTGTGGCTACGTAGATAGCCCAGATGCTCTAGTATCCTGTTGGGCTGCCTCTAGACTGAATACAAGATGTGATACAGGCAGGCATGGAGGCATAGAGGGCCCATATAGTATCCTACAGCATATATGTTCACAATTGTTATAACTGGGTCCAGTTACAATAACTATGGACAGATATGCTGCCTGGAGCACAAGTATCAGCCTTGTCCAATAAGTTTTCATAGTAATTATTACATATGTTCCTGAAGTGGAATTCTGCTGGATGCCTCCATAGTCTAACTTTTAAGGTGTTGGGGTGCTATCCCAAAGATTCTAATGTGGTGGAAAAATTTTATTTCATGAAAATTAATTTAAAAATTATAGTGTAATTATTAATTATTAAATGGCACTGCCTTAGTTCAAATTTAAAAATTAATCATTAAAATAAAAAGTTTAATTCAGAATTATTACACTAGGGTTAATTTGGCTATTTGGTTTAGCCATTTTTTTTTTTAAATACATAAATGAATTATTTAAATTTACATAAAAAAAATGGAGAAAAATGTTTTTAGAATTTCTGTATATTTTCAACATTTATTAAAATAAAAAAGTGAAATATTGAAAGTAAATTGTTTATTTTACAGAAAATATAAACTTTAGATAAACAAAAAAATAAAATCATTTTTGATGTAAATTTCAAATGCAGTGAATTTAGTTGATTAATCATGTCATAACATTTCACAATGGCCACATATGGCTGTGGCTACTTCAAAATCTGTCATGAGCTTACCAACAATTATGATAGAGAACAACAAATGGATTGAATGGGTTCAACAGGTTAAACCCAGACTGTTCTTGAAAAATATGGCTTTATAGGACCCAGAAATGAATCCAAATCCTACAGGTGGAAATACATATGCTTCCATATGGCCAATCAACTACTAGGATTTAGAACCACAATGCATAAAGTTTAATGGTAATTTATCAGATATTTAAATTTTTGTTCATGCAATATTGCCTATTTTTAAACTTGAAATATCCACTTCTCACAATTTTTAATGAGTAGCAAAGAAAGCTTAGTGCTTTTTTGGTATGCTCTTGCTATTTGATTAATTGACTATAATATTTTTTAAATACTACCAAGATAATACTCTCATAGAATATGTAGTATTTTTGAAAGTTTATTTACATACTACATTCTCAAGGTATGATCAAACTTTAATTTGTTATCATTTACAATATCAAAATATTTTATTATTATTATTAAATAAAATGATATAAAATTTTACATCCTGATGATAAATGTTAATTAGAAATAAATTGTCTAGTAGTTAATATTTTTGAACTTCATCATTTATCTTAAGAATATTTGTAATGGAAGCATTGCAGTTTTTATCAAACATTATTTTAAATCTATATGGATCATTTTGTAAAGTCTTATCTAAATCAAATCATATGTATGTTAGAATATACCTATACAGTATTAATGAGTCACAAAGACATAACATTAAAAATAGTTACATTAAAGAATAAGCATATAAGTCATGTGATAAAACAGTCATTTATCATTTTGGAGGATACCTATTCAAATTCTGAGTCCCAGACCTTCAGTTTTCAGGAGTTCAGACCCAGCTCATTAATTAAAATTAACCTTACACATGTATGGATCTACATATGTCAGAGATTGCCTGCATGTGATTGGCATAAAAGATATGGAGAAATTGTATCTTTTATTAATAAAATTCATAACTTACATACCACTTCTTCTATCTTATCTTCAGGAACAACTTTACTAACTAATCCATGTTTCAATGCCTCTATAGAAAATTTTAATAATAATAAATTATTTTCAAAATTAAAATAGTTTTAAGGTTATAGTTCAGTTAAATATAATAATTGCATAGGTTTAATTTCATACCATTAGCATTTATTGCAAGACCAGTAAATAGCATATAAGATGATACTTTCCTTGGAACAGCCCGAGCTAATGCAATACCTGGTGTTGAGCAGAATAGACCAACTGAAGCCCTATACAGAAAAATTTAAATTTTTAATTCTACAAAATACTATTCTATAAAATCTTCTTTCATAAAACTAAATTAATGTATAATATAATAAGATTTCAATAAAAAATTGAGTTTTAAATAATCCAATTAAATTTTAATTGATTTAATATACAATATAAAGCATGTTTTCATTCTTATAGAAACAATAATACTAAATATTATAACAATTATTCTGAATTGAATTAGAAATCAATAATAAACCAAAATGAATTATGAATTTAAAAAATATATGCATGTTAACAAATATTTGCACAGGAAAAAAATTAAATGACTTTTACTCACAGATATGATTTAATGCCAAATGAATTAGTTGATAAATAAGTAAAGAAAATTTTTTTGTAATATTGAAACAAAAATTCAGGAATATGTCAGCAATAACCTTAAAATAATTAAGTATAAAAATGTGAAAAAATAAACTTTTTGCTTATGTATCAATGGTCATCAAGTAGTACATCACTAAAACCCACTTCTCAAATTAAAACTTGCTTATCTTTTAATACATTTAATAGTTCTTTCACTATATAACAGTTTCTGGAATTATATCTCCCATATATTTAAAATTATTAATAATTTAAACAGTTCTTCTTCAAAACAAAATAATAAACAAGCCTGCTTAATAAAATCAATAAATATTTGTTGATTCTATTAAGTTGGTTTTTGTTTTTATTGATAATTTAAGTGTATTTTTGTTTTTTATAAAATTTTTATTACAATATAAATTATCAAAATAAATTATAAAATACTATTATTACATAGAAAAGTTATTATAAATAAACATATATTACTATATTAAATAATAGAAAAATCATTATTGATGGTGTAGTACAGGGGTGGCGAACCTTTTTCTGCTGGCGTGCCAAAAATTTAAAAAGTTATATTTCTTAATATACTAACGTGCCAGATAATTTGTTATAGGAATATATATATATACTGAATGGACCTCAAAATTAATGTTTTCGGCAGACATTATGCCTAAATTTGAATGAATTAAATGTTAAATTACAATGTATCAATAAGACTATCATTGGCATATTTGATCTAATTCAGGCATTTGAAACAAAATTTCAAATATTATATCGAGTAATCGCTTCCAAAAGCTTCAAATATTTTCCAAATTTGAAAAAATTATTCACAGGTTTGAACTTTCATGAAAAACCGGATGGAGCTAAACTGACTACAGAATTTTCAAAAGTTATTAACTGTATAATCAGTGAGTTTCAATCAAGATTCACTCACAAGTCAATTTATCAATAGATAATTTGCAGAAACTACAAAATTTATCGTGTATCTTGATAAATTCAGGTTATCTGCACCTATTGTAACAACATTTGACTGGTTAAAGTTGGACGAACTTGAAATGCAATTAACAGATTTTCAGTCGAGTTACATAAGGAAGCAAAAATGATTAAGTCAACTAACACCACAACGGCATATGCACAATTGCAAGTAGAATAAAAGTGACTAAGAGTTATATGGTCACAACGCAAATTTTTTGCGCAGCGAAAATTTGGAAAATATAAAATTCTAGATTAACGTTCTATGTATGTATATATAAATATAAATATGTGCCACGTGCCAGCAAAATTGTTCTGCGTGCCATTCCTGGCACGCGTGCCGTAGGTTCGCCACCGCTGGTGTAGTAGATACTTCTCACCATTGATGTTGGCGTTCATAAAAGATTGTAGCTATTTCAATTTTCAAATGAACTTAATCTATATTATTTTATTCTTACTTGTCGCTGTAATAACTGGCAATGAATCTGTTAAGATTTAAAAGCATCTTTGCATACAGAAATTCTTTTAAATGTAATAGAAATTGATTCAAATTAAACTGTCTTTAATAATGTATTGACTACATGTATTCTTATTGTTGCCATTGGATTTATGGAGATACACATTTTGTATTGACAAAACACATAAACAATAAAATAATTCTCTGAAGTAAGAATTCATTCTAAGTTGTCATTTTAAGCTTTCATTCTAAGCTATCTATAGCTGATAAGATTTGTTATCAGCTATGTAATTTTCAAACAATATAAAAATATATGTACAAACATTCCCCAGCCTAAGCAAATAATTAGGATAGAAGCTTTTTACTTAATTTGTATTTTGTGTAAGTCAGAAATAATAATTTTTGAATAAAAATTCTGAATTAAAAACTCCCAGAGCTTGGTGGACTATAGCAATAGCATCTATATATCAATAATATTAGGGCATCATATTCTTCCTTGATTGAAAAGGAAGCAATGCATATGAAAAATATTATACCAATAATATGATATTTAAAATCAATAAACAATATACAAAAGCATAAATAAATCAAGTAAATGAAGTTTTAATAATGTAAACTAACATGTTTGAACTTGTAGCCTACAAATACAATAGATATTTATATTCTGTATCTGAAAAGTTAAGGAAAATATTTATATTTATCTTAATAAAAGTGTTTTAAAAGTTTTTAAAATTGCTTGTTAATACTTTGAAGTCTTTAATAATTATACGCTGAAAAAAGCAGTATTGATACAGTTTCATATTTCCATAAGTCAGGGAGAAGCTATATATAATTATTACAACCATTATGATTTATTCACATAGAAACATAAACAAACTCACTTATGAGGACCACAAAAAACATAATAAGGTAAATACTTTTGGATTCCAAGATAAATAAGGTACAGCAAGTATAAAAATATTTGCTGGATCTTGTTTACTTATCTAATCACATATGCAATATATGCATGAGATAAATATAACCTGAACATTTATCAGTTATACAGTTTTGGTAGAGAAGATAGATTAGAGATAAAGGAAACTGCACTGAATCCAAGAGATAAGAAATATTAATCTTCAATGAGACATTGTATGTGATAGAAGTGATAGGAGAACAGAAGACATCAATGGAAATTAGAGGAAAAAGATGGATGTAAGGAAAGAGAGAAAAAAACTAAAGAAATGTTTTGCCATGTCATAACAGAATACTAGCAGCCTTACATGCATACTGCAAAGATATAGTTGAGGGTGACACCTTCAACAAGTCTGCATTATTATCCTTTCTATAATCAGTTTCTTAGTATATAGCATCAGATTACACTACAAAAAGCTAAATCTACCATTTTTATATTTATAAAACAATTTAACAGTTTATCCAAAAAGTGGATTTTAATTAATATATAATCTTTAAAATCTTTTAGAATTTAAAAAAAAAAATCTACATAAAATGCATCCATAATGATTTTAATACTTTTTCAAACAATAGATAGCACCAAATAATAAACTATTTTAATTATGAACACATTTCCTACTTTTCTGGTAAAAATTATTACAACCATCATTTTTGGTCATTAAGGCAACAGTGTATCATCCATATTGAAAATTTCATTTATTTATACTTTTTTTGCTTACATTATATGCATTTTAATGTTTGGTAAATGTTTTATTTCTAATTATATTTTCACTGCTACAAAATATTTTAAAAATTTGACAATCTAAATAGAAGAATTTTCACTAATTAATAAAATGTTAATTTATGCTATAATGTAATACATTAGCTAAATAAAATTCTTTCAAAAGTATAGATTAAGTATTCCAAATCTAAAATCTCAATTTCATAGCAGGGAGTTCTATGGAATAGGACTTTGACTCATTGTTTGTACCATGAGAGACAATGCAATAGGTGCATGCTGCCATGTTCACTGTTATGATTCAGTAAACCTTCAAACATTGTCAGTGGAAAATGTCTGCGATTACTTATTTTCTGCTATGTTATTTATACATCATTAAAAATGTCAAAAAAGTCTGACAGTGAATGTTTTCTCATTTCTTTTAAACTCCACCATATTGTGTTCAAAAATCCATAAAGATCCAAAATCTAAAACATTCTCAGTTCCAAATACTTCAGCTTAAAGATACTCAACCTACATAACATGATTTTATTAGATCTACTCAATGTAGAAAGTATATAAATGTACAAAAGTATAAAAGAAATGGATAAAAAAAAATCTGTAGAAAATTGATGAATGATTTAATAGTTCTTAACAATATTCTTATACATGCAATCTTGTGAACACATTAATTATTAAGCTTTTTTGAGTGAGAAGTCACTTTAAATATTTAATCTTTTCTATTGTATATGTAATTTTAAAAAACAGATTTTAGTCATTAAAGTATTTTATTATTCATTACTTATAACATGACAAATAATGGATCACAAGGTTGAAAAAAAAGCTGCTCTACTGTATTTTGTAATATGCATGGCTGACTTTGTTTTTAGGCACATATGTAATACAGTGATACCTCGGATCACGAACGTCTCGGTTCACGAACAAGTCTGACAGGTAAATAGAATTTTCATTGTAACTTGTTTATCATAAGTGTCCTTGGAGGATAAATATTAATTTGGTTAGAGTTATGCCGTGGAATTTCACAATAGATATATAGGATGTTCCTAAAAAATCTGGCCAATTTAAATCATAGATGTTACTCATCCAAACAAAGCAAAAAATCCATATAAATATGGGTACAGAAATGTTACCTTTTCAAGATAACACAGGATGTAAAAACATACAATTTAATAGGATTATTACAGTATTCTTATGATGGCTCTAGTAAATTGTGGTTTGTAATAAATTGTAAAAAACTGAACTGTATATTAATCATAACATTGCTTAAGCTATTGGGACAGTCTGTGAATGGTTAGAAATAATAAAAATCTGGAGATCAGAATTAGGACTCTGAAACAAATTTGGATTTTTCAGGTGGAAATTTCAATTCCTATATATTCAACATTCAATATAAATTACAAAATTTGATAAGATTATTTTTCATAGAATACTGTTAAATAAATTTGATTTTTGTTAAAATCAAATTATTCCAATGATTTTTAAGAAAAACTCTCTAGAAATATATTTCATATACAAGGCATTATTACATCATAAGATATGAGAGACTAGTCAATAATATCTTATAAAGTCAAAGCATGCACCAATGTTATGTTATAAATAAGAACATTGAATCAAGCACTTTATAAACAGAAAAAGTATATTTTTAATAAGATTGATACCTGAGAGCAATATTCACAACTTTAAATATGATGTTATGATAGACATTAATGTGTCACAGATCTTGAAAAGCTAATAAAATAAATATTGTAATATTTGCCTGCATTGTTATATTGTATTTATTTACTATAAATTTTCTATTTTTAATTTTTGCTTCTTGATAAAGAAATTAGAAATATAGTACTCTCTCTAAAATTGAGAACTGCCAGATTCTGAAGGTATAAGTTGTGTCATTGGTGAAAATATAAAAATATATGATTTTATGGACAGGGGAAAAAAAAAGCCTTTTTAAGTAATTTATTAATAATAATATATATTTTAATATACAATAAATACTATCCTAAAGTGAATATTGAAAACAACATTTACTTCCATAACTTAATTCATTATAAGCTTGGCTCATAAAATGATTGCTAACAGGCCAGAAATGAATAAAAATCCTTTAGCAGAATTATTATGTAATAAAAATTCAAAGGTTTTAAAAATAATACAGCAGAATTAGTGAAAATGCAAATTTAACATTTAATTTAAATATAAACAAGTTTTAAAATGTGACCACTACATGAAATGAGACATTTCCAGCAGAGGGAAAAAATATAGCTGAAATGACAATGGTAGATAATTATTATTTTTATTTATAAGGAATATTTAGTGGCTGAACAGAATCTGCTTATCCAAAGCAAGTTTTGTTCAGCCACTAAATATTCTTTGTCAATATGCCTTAATATTCATTATTTATAATCAGAGAGAAATTTTGGTGTGTTATTACTCACCAAGATTTCTCTATTATTTGTTAACAATTATTGTGCATCAGATACAAAAAATCTTATTGTGAAATCTAAATAAAAGTAAACAATAACCTCATTCAGTAAGATGTACTGTTTAATCAAAAATGATTTTGGCTATTTACAGATAAAATTTGGTTATAATGAATACTGTTATAACAAAATTTTCAATATAATAAATTTATGACGAAACTGTAACATGCAGTATTCATACAGTACATACATTATAGTATTCATAATGGTAAATTTAATAAAATGGTAAAAATATGAAATTCCATTTTAACGAAATATCGGTTAAAATGAAATCAGGCAATGGTTCCATGGATTTCGTTATAACAGAATTTTAACTGTATATAGCTTAACTCTTTTTTATACAGAAATCATGTTTTTTGTATCACCTTTTTCACATGATTTACCAACATTTCCCTTTAATTCTGTTGATAAGCTTTGTGAGATCATTGTTATCTGCTCTATCTTAGTGTATTTATATTTTTTTGTTTCATTTATTCATTAGCTTGTAAATAAGTTTATTTGATTTTCCATCATTTACCAACATTTCCCTTTAATTCTGTTGATAAGCTTGTGTGAGATCATTGTTATCTGCTCTATCTTAGTTTTGTATTTATATTTTTTTGTTTCATTTATTCATTAGCTTGTAAATAAGTTTATTTGATTTTATTTCCTCATTGAATTAATTCAAATAGCAAATACTGCATATTTTCAAAAATTTTTTCTTACAGATGAAATATTGTAATATGTTTTAAGCCTAAAATATGTAAAAATCTAAAATAAAATACAAACGTCTTTCAAGTAGATTATAGCATAAAGTCAAACACAAGATAGTTTCTTACAGATGAAATACTGTATTGTAATATGTTTTAAGCCTAAAATATGTAAATATCTAAAATAAAATACAAACGTCTTTCAAGTAGATTATAGCATAAAGTCAAACACAAGATTTGCAAAGTTAAAGAAAAATTTTAACAAATTTTGTTACATCTCATTAATAAGAAGGCCAGTCATTATACTGTAATCATGAATTTACAAATTTGGTGCCTCAAACAAGCAAGAAAATACAAATAATCACTCTGTATTTGCTAACTTCAAAATTTCTCATATTTTATGTATAAATTTAAAAATTTTTGCACATTCTGATCGAAAATATAGATACGATTATATATGCATTTGACAAAATGTTGTATAGTATCACTGTATCTATCAATGTAATTTTTCCAACAAAATAATTTAAAATAATGTTTTTTATTAATATTGATAAAATGTTATCAATATTAAGAAAAATATTATTAAAATTGGATTTTGTAATAATTGAAAATTTCAGAACAGTCCAACAAAAAATAATTTGTAAATTTATATTTCACTTAATGTATGATTATATATGCATTTGACAAAATGTTGTATAGTATCACGGTATCTATCAATGTAAGTTTTCCAACAAAATTATTTAAAACAATGTTTTTTATTAATATTGATAAAATGTGATCAATATTAAGAAAAATATTATTAAAATTGGATTTTGTAATAAATGAAAATTTCAGAACAGTCCAACAAAAAATAATTTGTAAATTTATATTTCACTTAATGTGTTAGTAGAATCTAACAAAATGGCAGGACTTCAGGTCTTTCATTAAAACTTTTGCATTTAATTGGACATTTAATTTGGAGATTTGAATAAAAGGCAACATCAACATTTTATTCTTGAAAAAATATATAATTTATATTTTAATCTTAACTTATATTCATATTAATAGTATATCTTCAGTTGAATTCAATGTGAAAATGAGAATGAAGATTGACTGATTTGTTTGCTGAAACTTATATAAACAAAGTGTGAGGAAAGGAAAATAAATCACAGTAAGAAAAACAGTAGCAAAGTCTTGTATCACTAATATTTGTTAGTAATGAAGTAAAAATTCTTAAAAATAGATAAAAATGCTGGAATGCTTTGGTGAAATTTTTGTCTTTTGAAATTAGAAATTTTATTTTTATAAAATATGCCAGATTTTAGAAAGTTTACTATATGTTTAAACTAAGCAGTTTTTAATTACAATTTAGCAGATTTATTTTCTTTCTAATTTATTTCATTAAAAAAAATAACAACACTTATAGAAAATTGCTATTTAGTATATTAGTTTGTTCAAATTACTATCATCTGATTATGATTAAATCTGCAAAGAAGAAAATCTTTATAGAAAAATATTTTATAGAAAAACCTGATAAAATAAATTAACATACCCAGGTGTAGAGAATTTTGCATTTTCTGATGCAATAACAATATCACATGTTGCAGCTAACTGACATCCAGCTGCAGTAGCTAAACCTGAAAATTACCTAAAATGTTTTAAATACTATAATTTTTACTATACTTAAATACTAAAAAATTTAAAGCAGATCTAATTTGTAATATAATGCCATTTAATAAAACAAATATGTTTACAATTTACATATAGTATAAATTTTAAATCAAAAAATAATCTTTTAAAGTAAGATTTTACTACTAGAAAAAAAATAAATCTAATTAATAATCACAAAATTAGGATGTATTCAGACATTTAAAATACTTTCATTAATATCTAATAAAATACTCAAAAGTTTAATTTCTGTTCTGAACTTTATTTGTTTATTAAAGATAGCTGATTAAACAGTATATTTCATGTAACTATATAATGCAATTTATTTTTTTGTGTGTGTTAAACTATATCTCACTGCTGAAAAATTTCTTTATGAAGGAGAATTAACCTTACAATTTTAAAGTCATATCTATTTTTCTTTGGATTTATTAAATAAACTATGCAGAAGCAGGACCGGCCCTAGTGCTTTTGCCACCGTAGGTAAACCCAAAATATGCCGTCCCCATAGGTTGTGTTTATTTTTTTTCTGCTCTAGTTCAGGCGATTTTGCGCCATAGGCAGTCACCTATCTTGCCTACTGCCTAGCAGAAATTGATAAAATAGATCTAGAAATAAGAAAAAGAAGTATTTACACCAGCTAATCAGCTATCTTTAATAAACAAATAAACAGTATATTTCATGCAACTATATAATTCAATTTATTTTTTTGTGTGTGTTAAACTATATCTCACTGCTGAAAAATTTCTTGATGAAGGAGAATTAACCTTACAATTTTAAAGTCATATCTATTTTTCTTTGGATTTATTAAATAAACTATGCAGAAGCAGGACCGGCCCTAGTGTTTTTGCCACCATAGGTAAACCCAAAATATGCCGTCCCCATGGGTTGTGTTTATTTTTTTTCTGCTCTAGTTCAGGCGGTTTTGCGCCATAGGCAGTCACCTATCTTGCCTACCGCCTAGCAGAAATTGATAAAATAGATCTAGAAATAAGAAAAAGAAGTATTTACACCAGCTGACATTTTCCTTTTAGAATATCAAAAGTAGCCAAACTCAAAAGAAATTAAACTGAAATACAGTTTCTTTTTTCCTTGCAGCTCTGTATTATGTATCTTCTGTTTGAGATATAATTTATACAATTGAGAGAATATAAATTACAGAGATAAAAGGTGATTGTTTTGTAACTTAAATGAGAATATGAACTATTGGTTTATGGAATTATGATTAATTGATTATATTCAAAGATATATGAATTAAAATTATTCAATTGAGCATGAATCATGATTTTATAAAATGGAAATGTTTGGCTAACTAATAGAAAGAAAATATGATGATAATCATACACACAATTTAGCAGATGGATGAATATCAGATCCATTTAAGTCTTTTCTGAAAGATCCATTTAAGTCTTTTCTGAAAGATCCATGTTCAACTATTCATGATGATGATTTGTTATATTCTCAATTGAGACATCATTTTCAGATGCACTATTTTCATATTATACAGGCTGTTTAAAATGAATATATCTGGCCATTATTTTATTTAATAATATTTTTACAAAGTTTTATAAAAATGATTTATATCATACTTGAACTGAATTTTCAGATTATTAAATCAAAATTCAAATAATTCATACCAGTTTAAAAAATAACTTTTACAAGAAATTACAACAAGCACTTGAAACAGGATAAAAAACTAATTTATTATTAGATATATATAATATGCACTACATAATACTGTATACTTATATTTAATAATAAATTAGTTTTTTATCCTGCTTCAAGTGCTTGTTGTGATTTGTTTATAATAAAATTTATTTATTCAGTGTGAATATAGTAAATTTATTGTGTGGTATTAGAAGCAGCAGAACTCACTTGTTTATAGTTAAAATAACTTTTGTTATTTTAAAATTTTTTTAATCCAAACATCTTTCATTCTTGAAGTCATAATCAGAAGACTTATGAGTATAAGAATTATAAAGAATATATCTCTTAGCCTTAGTTTTGTAAACAAGGACAATCACAATATTAGTCCAATCACTTGGAACTATACTAAGGGTCAGCAAACTGTGGCTTGCGAGCCACCTGTGGCTCTTTGGGAATGTACATGTGGCTCTGAAGTAAAATTGAAAATGAAAATAAAACTATCATAGTTTCATTCATAAAATTTTTAAAGAATTTTATTCACATAATGGTGATCATTTGTTTTATAGGTCTCGCAAAACTTCATGGCACTAAATTGCGTGAAGCATGACATCAGGGAGGAGAAAGCGAGTAAGGAGAGGTTTTACAGAGGGAATGGAAAATTAATTGAGTAAATGTTAAGCAGGGAGTCAACCAAAGTGACTAATAATGCTAATAAGTAAGCACATAGGTGCCAAACATTGGCCAGTAGCATCAAGAATGTTTGAGTAGCATCGATGGCCAATAAATACCTTGAAAGAGACCATGGTAGAGACCAAAGACAACGAGCCTTGCCTAGTAGATAGCACCATGTAAAATTATATTTATGGCTCTTGAATAATTTTTAAATTGTTGTGAAGAATAAGTTTGGCTCTTCGGTCTAAAAAGTTTGCCGACCCCTAACATATTCACCCAACATAGATTACAATGTAAAATTATATTGGGTGAATGGTATAGTTATTGATGTATGATTTATATAATTTTCATTCTAGGCAAATATTTTGTGGAACATATTAACTATGATAAAAGATGACCTACTTTTTACATCACTTTTCATTTGATATTAATGATTTTATGCTTAACAATAATACAATTTGGTTATTATTGAGAAAATCGTTATTGTTGTCTTTTGACAAAATAATTACAGAAAGAATAATTTCTAAATTAATTTTAAAAATAAGAAATACATATATTGGTACTATTTGATATTTTAAATATGGTAAAAAATTATAAATTTTTCTTCTTTTATTTTTAAATTCTTAATAACAGTAGAATCTCAATCATCTGTGTCTTATCTTTATGGCACACCATATAATCTGACCTTCTCATTATTGATTAATTATCATAAAATTTATATATTTTTTTTTTTTTAGCAAAGAAATATTCATATAAATTTTTCATATCATATTTAATTATTAAACTTACAGATATTCCCCAACTTATATAAATACAGGTAGGCCTCGATTAGTGCGAATAATGGGTCCCACGAATTTCTCGCACTAATTGAAGTATTAACTATATGCAAAATATGGCAATTAGTTCTTGCTTTGTGTGATTCTGGCCATGAGCCAACCTCACAATGAATAACCACAATATTAACTGTTTAAGAAATACAGTATTTATTTTCGTATATTACATCGGTGTTCATCATCTAAATTAATAACTTACCAGGAATTGCGTCTCGTACCATGATTCTGGCCATTAGCCAACCTCACAATGAATAACCAAAATATTAACTGTTTAAGAAATACAGTATTTATTTTCATATATTACATCGGTGTTCATCATCTAAATTAATAACTTACCAGGAATTGCGTCTCGTACCAATCATTGTTCATCATCTAAATTAATAACTTACCAGGAATTGTGTCTCATACCTCATTAAAACCAAACCACCAAATCAAAACCAAAATATCGAATCGAAAGCGGAAGTTGAGTGCCGCTTTTATGTCGCTCAATCACATCCATTTTTTGCTGAGTGTAATCACTAACCTCTTCTTTTTTCGTTTCCTGTTTTATCATCAAAAATGTTCTTCCTTTTATCTATTTTGATATTTTTTAAAAGAGAAAATTCTGTACTATACTGTATGTATACGATAACAAAGCTGAATAATAGCAATGCTAAATAGCTAATGGCAAAAAGCCCATCTTTCTGGTGTTTCACCCCTTCAAAGCCAAGTGACTGTTCTTGGACTGCTCCTAGTCCAGTTTTACTAACCAAAAATTAATATTAATTTGTTAATTGACATCATAAAAGGGGACAGACATTTGTTAGTAAAACTGGTCTATGCTTACAACTCACATTAATCGAATATTTTCTTGCACTAACTGAAAAATGGTATCATTTTTATAAGTCACACTAATCGAATATCACATTATTCGAACTCGCACTAATCGAGGCCTACCTGTAATTGGGATCGAGATTTTACATAATCCAAATTTTGTGTAAATTGGAAGAATAAATTTTAGCAAAAATTCTACAGTAAAAACACCAAAACCAGATGGACTATGGTGATGGCATCTATATAACATAATGGCATGATATTGTTCCCTGACTGAAACAGAGACAATGGCCCATGGAACAATATTGTATTTAATAATATGATATTTAAGATCAATAATCATAAAATATAAATAAATCAAAGCTTTTTGAGCTTTTAAATATTGTAAGCTAACATGCTTACACTTGTAACTTATAAATAGTAATACCCCAAAGTTACGCAATAGGTGGGACCGACGAAAATCGTGTAAGTCGAATTCACGTAAGTCAGGGTACAACTTTGCATTTAAATACATATAAATTTGGTTTAACTGGGATCAAGGATTAAAAAAAACAGTGGTTTAGAAGAAAAATATTTAATAAAATTGCAGTTCTTTATACATATTAATACAAAATATTAAAAAAATAAATGAGTTGTGTAAAAAATTATTCACTTTTACTTAATTATCACACCATAATTTCAGCATTTTTTCATCTCAGCAATAATACCATGACATTTACAAATTATGCTTGAGTTCAAGGATTGAGCACTTTTCACCATATCAAGAATTCTTTCATTATCTTTTATGATTGTTCTTACTGTGGATTCCAATAGCTCAAACTTCTTTGCCAATTCACAAATTTTCATTCTGTTATCAAAATCCTTGATAATGTTAAGTTTACATTCCAAAGATATCATAATCCTTTTCTTATTAGATGCAAGAGAATTGGATTTACTTTGTTTGGAACACATAGCTTTTTTAAGGGTTTAAAAAACAATCTTAATTTTAACTATAACAAAGCAATCTTAACTTTCATCCATTGTAGAATCGTAATCATGTACATAGAGTTCACGCAAAACACATGCAATGCGTATCACAGTAAAATAGCGTGTAGCAGTGTAGCCAAATGAAAAAATCAAGAATCGCATAACTCTGAGTTCGCATAAGTCGGGGTATTACTGTACAATAAATATTCATACACTATACCTCAAAAAAGGAAAAATTTTTACATAAATTTAAATTTATGGATATCAGATATAAGTGAATTGGGAAATATCAGTAGTTTTACATTTACAATTAATTTATCAAAAATATAAATATATTTAAAATATACCATAATTATTTCTGTTCTTAATATTACCTAACATGCATTTATTGCCATTTAGTAACTTTCAGCTGGAAACTGGCAGAAAACAATAAAAATGGACATTCACTTATCCAACATTGTTGCAGCCTCATAACTATCAGATAAGTGAGGTTCTACCATATATACAATTCAAATATAACAGCACTTGCCCTCTTCAATCAAACTGATTTACCATATGTTATATGGTAAATCAGTATAACTGAAGAGGATGTCTCCTCTCATCTAAAACATTTTAGAAAATAAATAACTTTTTCTGCTACTTAAGTTATGTTGAGCTGTTTATCTGAAAAGGAAAAGATATGGATTCAATCTATTGAATATATTTTAAAATATATTAAATACCTTTTATTTGATGAAAAAGGCAAAGATATGGATTCAATCTATTGAATATATTTTAAAATATATTAAATACCTTTTATTTGAGCAATAACAGGTATTGGAATAGTTCTTATAACAGTCATTACTTCTGTGCATCGATGGAATATTTCTTCATGATATTTCTTGCCAGTATTATTTTTCTATTAAGAATATAAAATGCAAAATAAATATTTAGTATATACATTTATAATATACTACATATATTATAAAAAATATATACTGTATTGTCTTCATTACTATTAGCATTTCATATATCATTATTTCAAATATCAAATATTTAAACATCAAGGCATAATATAAAAACCATTTTAATATATTGCATTTTAAAAACTTGAAGAATTAATGTAAATAGAAATTATTAATTTTTTATAAGCAACTTATGTAAAAATATAAAACTATAGTAAGACCCCGTTTAATGCAGGGGATACATTCCAAAGAAACCAAGCACTAAATGAAACAGCATTAAACAAGGTCATCTTAACATGTAAATAATGGGAATAGGTGAAACAGAACAGTGAATAAAAAATATACGTAGCATTTTTGTTTATTTTATTTTGTAGCATGTATTATTATTATTGTATTATATTAATTATAGACATTTTTTATTGCTAAATCGATTTGTATTCATAAATCATTCATGAAAATCAAAAATATTCAAGTAAATAATTTATGTTTGTGATAAGGAAGATTCTTCCTCATTTTGAGATTTTTTGTTTTTTCATTAAGAAGTCATCCAACATCATTTGCCTTTTCCTTTTTCATTCAGCAAGCAATTGTCGATAGCAAGACATCTCATCCATGACACTTCATCTTGCCTTTGAACTTCTATCAAAATTTGGATCATTTTGTATAAACTAATCCATAATTTCAGTAATAGTGGCTAAACTTGTTTTGACAAAAATATTGATGAAAGAAAAATGTTATAACTTCAAGGAACTATAGTTTGAAGTGGAAGTATTCCAGTTAAAACTAAAATGGGATAATTGTTATTTTTATTACTGTAAAGTAACATTGATGACCAATCATAAATATGAACTGTGACTGCAGCAGACTTTCATATATACTGCATTACACTGATAACAAACACACTGCGAGATGGCATAGGAGTATCAAAGTAATAAATTTGTGAGATTTCAGATTTATGTGAGTATAACAGTTTGAAAAACTGTGCCAAAATGAATCAATAAAAAATATATAATTTGAAAAAACTATTTTATAGAGAAGCAGCATTAAGCAAGGAAGAACAAGATTTGAAATCATTCATTACTTTTTCAATATAAGGTAACCAATTAAATAATGTTATTTTCACATGAGTCATAATTTGATTAATCATTTATGCACATGATGACTAATAATTTAAGGCCAATTAACTGTATAACAAAATTTATATTTTTATTCATTTATTAGTTGATTTTTTGGCTATTAACATAAATTTATAAAAATATTTCAACCTTTCAAAATATCTGTGCCAAATAATGTTATTCATGCATGCTTGCTTTATGAATTTAAACTTGGAACTAATACAGCAGAGGCTTCTAGAAAAATTTGTACTGCATTTGGGGAAGATGCAGTAATATTGAGAACTGCCCAAAGATAGTTTAAAAAGTTTGCTCGAGGAGATGAGTCCATAGAAGATAAAGCCAGGTCAGGAGGACCATTAACTTTAGATAAAGATGAATTAAAGAAAGACAATAGTTGAGGCAAATTCACATTTAACATGTCAGATGCTTGCTGAAGAGCTTCATGTAAGTGATGAAATAATAATACTTCATTTACATAAATTGGGAAAGAAATGGAAATTAAGTAAATGGGTTCCTTATCATTAAGTGCTGAGAACAAATTACAGCATCTCAACATTTGCACATCACTTCTTTCACATTTAAAATCAGAGAATTTCTTAGATCAAATTTTGATCACTGATGAAAAGTGGATTTTATACTCCAACTACAAATATAGGTTATCACTGATTATCACCAAATGATTGTGCCACATGCATCAAAACAAAAAATGACTCTGAAAAAAATCCTTCTTTGTGTTTGATGAACTTCAAGAGGTACTGTTCATCATGAGTACTTGAATGTTGGTCATCCTCACAACAGATTTGAACAATGAGCAACTGCAAAGAGTACATGACAAATTAAGGCAAAAACAGCCATCTTTGGTGAATTGTCAAGAAGTTTTGTTTTTACAAGATAATGCTCACCCACATATTGCACAAATTATAAGAAACAAAATAATGCAATTGGGATGGGAACTTTTGCCTTATCCTCCTTATTCTCCTGACTTAACTCTATCAAATTACCATCTTTTTTATCTTTGGATAATTATGTGTGTGGAAAACAATTTGTAAATGACAGCTCTCCCATTAGGAAAGTGCAATTGAATGTGAAGATGAATATTTTGACAAATAAAATTAAATGTGAATAAAAATATAGCACTTTTATTCACATTTCAAAAAACGACATTATTTATTTGGTAACCTAATATATCAGAAAATATTTTGTTCAATTTAAAAAATATATGTGAAATTGATGAAACAAATCAGTGAAAAAATAAATTAATCATATAATCCTTTTTATAGTGTGGAAAACAATTTGTAAATGACAGCTCTCCCATTAGGAAAGTGCAATTGAATGTGAAGATGAATATTTTGACAAATAAAATTAAATGTGAATAAAAATATAGCATTTTTATTCACATTTCAAAAAATGACATTATTTATTTGGTAACCTAATATATCAGAAAATATTTTGTTCAATTTAAAAAATATATGTGAAATTGATGAAACAAATCAGGGAAAAAAATAAATTAATCATATAATCCTTTTTATAGTTTCAATATTGATTATTTTTAATGTCCAATAATATAAAAATTTCATTCAAACAGAACATTTGCACTATTATATTATATTGATAAATTGCAGTTAGGCAGGCAAGGCAGCAAGACAATGAATATACAGATATATTCTGCTTAATGTACATTCAAACTATTTTCTCTATAATGTACAGACAATTTTTTTATATCATAACATATTGACATCATACTTAAAATTTCTACCATTACAAAACTGATAATGCAATGAGATCTGAAATGGCTGATACAGAGTATTCTTAAGGTCTGGCCAAAGTTAAATCACTGATGCTAAATAAATCAAAAAAGTAAAATGCAAAGCCCTTTGGCAGTCAAAAACTTTAATCAGAAACGTTTTCAACACACTTAGCACCTTGCTCAGTTGCTACTATAACACTCACCCTGTTACACAAAAACAGGGAACCAACTACATAAAATAAACAAACAACAAAATTTAAAGGGCAGGACCACATCTGGAAGTGCTCTCCTTAGCACCTCCTGCCTGCAAAGCCATATAATTCATTAAGCACCAGATCTTCTAAAAATACATTGAGTAGATTACAAAAACAAAAACTATACAAAGTTATACACATTTTTATCTAAAATCTATACGAATTTAAAATACATGCAATTACCCGCAAATATTAAAAAATAGTAATAATTGTTACAAAAAGCAGCATTCCCATACGGGAGTATCGAAACCAACGGTAGCATATCCTTTAGTCTGCTTTGTTGACTTTAAACAACCACTTCCATGCACTAGGGATCATTTCTGGTTCCATAAAATTTATCACATACCCTTTCTCTTTCTTTTTGAGGATTTCCAACACCTCAATCACATTCCTGTCCCAGTTCTTATCAGTGGGATGAATAATTCTCGCTTTTCCCTAATGCACTTCTATATTGTGCAGCAGCGATCTCTGGCTAAGTGCTGTTGAAAGCTTTCCATATTTGAGGTCCGATTTATGTTCCTTAATCCTTGTCTTGTAGTAGCAGCTGAAGAAGGTGTCAAATGTGTTGAAAACGTTTCTGATTAAAGTTTTTGACTGCTAAAGGGCTTTGCATTTTACTTTTTTGTTTGTGTTTTGTACAGTCTTGTTGGACTTTTGCTAAATTAATCATATAATCCTTTTTATAGTTTCAATATTGACCATTTTTAAAGTCCAATAATATAAAAATAAACATCAAAACAAAAAGTCCATATAAACATGGGTCATTCTTTTTTTGAGGAACATGGCATGCAAAAGCATAGATTGTATACATAATACCCATAAAAGATCAAAATCATGGGTTATTTCCAGCTATTTACATAAATATTTCTTTTTTTGAGGAACATGGCATGCAAAAGAATAGATTGTATACATAATACCCATAAAAGATCAAAATCATGGGTTATTTCCAGCTATTTACAAATTTTCCTAGTATTGTGATTAATATACTATACACTTCATTTTATTATAATTGATTGCAAACCACAATTTACTACAGCCATCATAAGACTGATAAGCCTATTAAATTGTAAGTTTTTATATCTTGTGTTATCTTGAAAAGAAATAATTTCTGAACCCATGTTTATATGGACTTTTTGCTTTATTTTGATGAATAACATCTGTGATTTAAATCTGACCACACCTTTTAGAAACATCCTGTATATTTAATATATATCATATGTTAATATAGTATTTATATTTCATCATAATAAAAAATTCATCTTTTTACATGAAGCAAAAATTAGTATAGTAATTACCATATTTTCTCATTTCTATGCATAGATATTTTTCACTTTATAATTTCTTTGAAATTAGGATGTGTGATATGATTGATACCAAAACAAACTTTCCATTGTATAATTAGAAAAAAGAAATAATTGCTATATCAGTTGGAAGTAGAGATTTTTCTAGCAGTAGTCATTATTACTAAAATAAAATTTATGCCTTATATTTTATGTTATTAGCTTCATTTGAGTAAAGAAACAAAATTTTTTTAATTACCAATTTTTAGTCAACATTGATGAAAAATGTTTTCAATCCAATTGGGCCATCTGCAGTTTATAAAACATATAAATACATAACAAATTAAGATTTCTAGAAGAATCAAATGTAATGTACAGTTCAAAAAATTAAATTCAAACATATACATTATCCATAACAATATCCTGTCAGTTTACATAGTAATCCTTAGCACAGTGTTTTCCAAACTGTAGGGCATGCCTCACTAGGGGGGCACAAGTCTATTCCAAGGGGATGTGGAAGAATTCAAAAAAATATCATTTTTGAGACAAACAAATAAAAAATAAATTCAAACTGATGTCAAGAAAAAATTAATCAAAAAGGGTTATAAATACTAGTAAAAATATTCATGTATTCAGAAACTTTCTGCAATAGCTGTTTTAGAGACAAAATAACGATCTCGTTTAGTGATTGAAAATGAATTGCGAGTAGCGACATCTTCCATGACGCCCGATTTGAGAGAATTTGTGCTGAAAAACAAGCCTACCATTGCATTAAAATATTATGTTGCATTAAACATATGTTCTATTTTTATTTTTTTGTAAGATTTGTTTAATTGTATTAAAAATTTACACAGTATAATAAATATATATATTTTTATGTATAAGAACTTTATGTAACATACAGAATATGGTATATTGTTTTGTAATATTAAATTGTAAGTAGAAAGTATTTATAAAATTAGACTGTTATGGAATGAGAGAGCATATCAAGTTTTTATGAAAAAAGGAGGGGTGCAGATACAGAAAGTTTGGAAACCACTGCCTTAGCATATTTCACAGAAATATATTCTAGATATCTTTGTTATATATTTATATGTTTTGTGAATTGAAGATGATTTAACTGAATCAAAAATATTTTTCATTAATGTTAGTTTGACTCTGTAAAAGTTAGCAATTAAAAAAATTTTGTTTCCCTACTAAAACAGAATTTGTGATTATATTATATACATAAGGTAGGTGGATTTCTTTCTTTTATACATAGTAATAGTGTATAGTAAAAATACTAAAGATTAAATTATAGTCAAACAATGAAATAAAGATAATTTTAAAGAAAATATTCTAGATAGATTCAGACAGATTTTTGAAAAATATCTGATATGAATCAATCAATAGTATAGCAAAGAGTTCTCAGATCTAGTTCATTTTTAGAGTAAACCAGTGTATCAGCATAAAGCAGAGTTCATCACTGTCTTTGCATCCAATTCATTCAAATCTGCTTCAATCATACATCATCCATATAAATATTAAACATCCATAAGGATATTATACTCTCTTGTTTCATTCCTTCTTTGACTGCAAACTACTATGATAGGCCTAATTCACTCCCATTTACATATTAATCTATTAATTTGTATTGCCCTCACGGTCCCAAACATCTACTCATTCATACCATATTCTTTCAGCATTTTCATAGTTTACTTCTATTTACCTGATCACACACATTCTCAAGATACATAAATACATATTCTATCTTTTTCTCATGCAGATACATAAATACATATTCTCTTTTTCACATCTCTACAATCATAAGAATTAAGAAAAACATCATCTTTTACTCCTGAAATTATACTATACTGTACACACTAAGCACAAGTTCACTTCTTTACTCTCTCAATCACAATCCTATCAAATGCCTTTCCAACCAATTCAGCAAAATTATATATACCTTTATGATTCTTGCACTCACATCTCTCACCCTTCCCCATAGATGGAGGCAATCATAACTTTAATCAATTACTCTTTATCATACCATTAATCCAACATTGCTTATACAGATGGTATCCACTCCACAACAGCTTTCCCACTTTATTTCATGCATATTCATCTATTGCATTCATCTTCATATCTCTTAATTCATCCTATTCTTACTCTTTCTAATAGGCTAAAAAGCTTATGAAAATATTCTTGCTATCTATCAATCATTTCAGATTCATTCCATAGTTGTCCTGTCATTCTTATCTTTCACATTATTTACATTCTCAGTTTATTCCCTTCTTCAACCTCTAATATAACACCAAAATATTCTTTTATTTCTTTAAAATCATTGTGCAGCTTCTCATCCCTCTGTCTTTTTTACATTACTAGATTGATCCATATTCATATTTCATTTCATATTCTCAACATATCTTTCTTCACTGCAATTATAACATATTCTTGTCATTATACCAAATCTCTCTCTTTTTAATATTTGTTCTTGCTTCACCAATTATTTCTTTTATAATAGTCACCATGCAAAGTCGCGGTTTAGAACGAGTTTTACTACTAATTATAACTATCTAATGGCTAGCGACTCTGCAATCCAGAGTTTGGCCTGAGCTCAGGTCTTAACTAGTATTAAGTTAGAACTTAGCTTAACTTCAAAACAATCTAACAACACTTCACGTTAACTGGCAAAAACAAAACCGGAAACGGGAACTTAACATAAACTTCACAACTTATAACAGTCGAACAATACACTACATTGCATGAACACACACATTCTACCAAAACTTATTAATGCAGGAACAACATTCAATGCAAACCTAAACTTCACAACTTATAACAGTCGAACAATACACTACATTGCATAAACACACACATTCTACCAAAACTTATTAATGCAGGAACAACATTCATAGAAATACACACACTTATTTATGCTGCTGCTGTCACTACACACCTAGGTCTCAAAACACTTCCAAATAAGTTGGGCAAAAACACAAAACACCACTTAAAACCTGCCTAGCAAAAAAAAACCTGAAAAACAAATCAATGAAATCAGAACAGAACTAGGTAGACTCACCCAATATAAAAAAACAACAAATCTGCAAAACTCATGAAATCTATTAGAAAGATTTTCAGAAAATTAAAAACAAACAAACAAACACACACACAAACACAAACACACACACACAATGAAAACCACAACACACACATTAAAGAATACATAGACACACTAAAACAGAAACTTGCAGTAAAATCACAATGCTTGAAACGATACAAAACCAGCCTAGAACGTAAACTAGACAACACACTATTCACAAACAACGAAAAGATATTCTACAGAAACACAAACACTAAACAGAAATACCAACACAACAATCACTCACAAGCTTCTGGTCTGCCCTGTGGGCAGTGCCAGTTACACACAACCAGAGAGCCAGCCGGATCGCAGAAGAGGAGACACATACACATTAGACATACCAGAAATGCACTATACCACCATTACTACTGAAGAACTCACAAACACAATTAGATACACTCACAACTGGAAAGGCTCTGGTATAGATGGCATCCAGAATTTTTGGTACAAAGATTTTACCTGTCTTTATGACTTACTGGCCAAACATCTCACACATCTCATTAACGAACCAAAAGACACATCTTCCTTTCTTACACATGGCATCACTTTCATGAAATCCAAGAGCACAAACACCGGAATGTCACAATACAGACCAATCACTTGTTTACCAACACTATACAAAATTTTCCATCAGAATACAGACTAATCACATGTCTACAAACACTATACAAATTTTAACCTCATTTATCACCAACAAAATATTCACATACATCGAAAAAAAACAACATTCTCACTGAACAACAGAAAGGCTGCCATAGAAGTCACATGGGGTGCAAAGTACAGCTGATCATCGACACAACAATACTAAAACAAGTACACAGACAACACAGATACTTACAAGCAGCGTTGATTACAAAAAGGCATTCGACAGCATACCACATTCACAGCTCATACAGACATTGCAACTCTATAAAAGCAATACCAAATATATCACATTCCTACAAAACTTAATGCAACACTGGAGAATAAACAGCTCATACAGACATTGCAACGCTATAAAAGCAATACCAAATATATCACATTCCTACAAAACTTAATGCAACACTGGAGAATAACAATCACGTAGCCACAGAACCCATACACATTAAACGTGGTATTTCCAGGGATGGGCTTTCTCAGCCCATTTTGGTTCTGCCTCGCCCTAAATCCACTCTCCAACAAAACTCTGCCCACTTTGGTTCTGCCTCGCCCTAAATCCACTCTCCAACAAACTGAAGTTCTGCCTCACCCTAAATCCACTCTCCAACAAACTGAACACATTGAACCTAAATCCACTCTCCAACAAACTGAACAGATCGAACTATGGCTACGAAATCCACTCTCCAACAAACTGAACACATCGAACTGTGGCTACGACATTAAACAAAACTGAACAGCACACTACACATACTCACATCTATTTTACATGGACGACATTAAACTGCACACCTCAACACAAACACAATTACAACAGCTGTTACAAATCATGCACACATTTTCAAAAGACATATGCATGGAGTTTGGCCTCGACAAATGCAAAATACTCCACATAGAAAAGGGAGTCCTAAAGAAAGGAGACTTCACTCTTGAAAATGGAGACACTATCGAATTCATGGAAAAGGGTGAGGTGTACAAGTATTTGGGATTCCAGCAAGCCAAACTCACAGAACAGAAGAAAACTAAACAAACATTGTCAAAACTATACACCAACAGATTAAATAATATTCTCAAAATACATCTGAATGGAAAAAACACTGTGAAAGCCATCAACACATTCGCAATACCTATACTGACTTACTCCTTTGGAGTGATACAGTGGACACGGACAGAACTGTACTGACTTACTCCTTTGGAGTGATACAGTGGACACAGACAGAACTTGATACTAACTTACTCCGTTGGAGTGATACAGTGGACACGGACAGAACTTGAATCACTCCAAAGAAAACACGGAACACAAAATGCCAGTACCATTACCCGAAATCTGCCATAGAAAGAACTACTCTCCTACGAAAGGAAAGTGGGCCTGGTCTTATTGAAACTGCTTTTCTCTAGAGGAAACAAGATTAACATTTGCGAATTAAGCTAGTCTAATATTATGCACATTGCTGATAAGGGAAACGACGCAAATTAAGTATCAAATAGAGCCATTAGTGTAAGATTAAATAACAACTGAATATAGGTAATTAGAATTATAATTAAAACTTAATTTTCCATAGAATTTCTATCGTTAAGCACCGATTTTCACAACAAGTTTGCAATATTTATAATTTTTACTATCATAGAAATGCATTGACTGTAAATATCATTGTATATAACTTATTAATTATTGAAAAATATTCGTACCATTGCATCAAATATATTTAAAATATTTCAGTTTGTTTCATTTTTTATTTTATGCTAACTTATACTTTATTAGACATAGATGTTATGAGGAGAATAGTTCTAAATTTTTTATTTTTTTATTTATTTTTAATGCGAACACTTCCGGTTTATTCTAAATCTCATGTTGTCATGTGCTGTATGATTATTTCCGGTACATTTCGATTAAATTCTATTAAAAATTTCCGCTATGAATAAAAACGAAATATTTAGCAATTATAATAATCTCTTCCGCTTTTTCATTCAAATGTTGTTAAAATTTACTTCCGAAATGTTTTATTAAACAGCATTAAATTTATATACTTCATATGTAAATTATATTCTATGAATTTCTTCCAATTACTGTAATTCTTTATTTGCCCTACATCTATTCGATGAAGATAAAAAGAAAAATTGTAAAATAGAAGAAAAACTTAAAAATTCATGCATTTTAATATCCTATATAGGCTTTGTTTATTAACAAAAATTAGAAATACTTTTTATTTTTCTTGAATGAATTTCAAGACGATTTTTATTTTAGTAAATAAATATCTGATATATCTCAATAAAAAGAGGAAAATACGAACTAAGAATTATCAACGAAGCAAAAGAAATCAGTCCAAAAAAGCATAAATAAAATCTTAAACATTTTTTTTTTTTTTGAAGCTTTATTCTTCTTTTGTAATTTTCTTTGAAACTTTGTTGTTCTATAATTTTCTATAAATTTTTTTTTTATATTGAAAAAGAATTTTTTATAAACTTTATTTCTTATTAACACTTCCAATCATTCAGGAATATTCTACATTTCAAAGAGAATTACAACAAAAGAAAAGTTTATACTTTATGAAATTTTAAGATTGTGTTCGAACAAAACTGTTACTGAAATCCAATTTATCTTTAAAAGAAATTCTCTGTAGGATTTTTATCAATAAATTCTCTTTTAATAGAAAAACGAATAACGTTTAAATTCACTTGGCGTGATGTGAATCCTGTTGAGGGAAGTCATGTTTTTCATTATATCTCTATTGAGGGCCCTGGACTTGTACCAAACCACGACTTTAATTATTTCTATTTAAATTAGAATTTTTTAATTATCACAATTAATATAACTCGTTGAATATAGTTCAATTTATGAAATTGTATTGAATTAACATTTTTTATTTAAATTATTAAATTTTTAACAATTATATAAGTAATAATTGTTAAATTTTTAACAATTATTTTACAAATAATTAATTAATTAAGGATATCATATTTTATCTTCATTCTTTTATTTTAAAATATCATTTGAACATAAAAAAATAGGATAATTTAAAGTAGATAAAATTATTCATAGTAAAACAATTTCATATGTTTCAATGTTTATTAAATCAATTATTATTATAAAATATTTAGTGATAACAAATTGTTAACAGTTAAACTTTCCTCATAATAATTTAAAAAATAATAATTTGCAAAAAAAAGTAAAATTATGGCTATCTTTATGTTTTCAATCTGTTAATAATTCGAGATTAGATATGAATAAGTAAATATAATTACAATAAAATGCTTTAATTGAATGAATTAGAGAGAAATTACTTTTGAATATCATGCATAGAGCAGCTGCAATCAGTTCCATAATTCTTTTTTTTCTCTCTCTATTTCTCTCGAATGCTATTTTAGAAAGCAAATTTTTCTTGACTTCTTTATATAGATACTTTTAGATATATAGAAATATTTTTAGACTAAATGTATATAAAAGTATATTATATATTAAGTAGATCTGACCTAGATTGAAAAATTAATCGATAAAATCACTTTCAGTATACATTGTTTAAGAAATATCTCATTGTCCTCATTTTCGTCAATTAATAGAATTTTAATCATTTTAGTATATTAAATGCATAAAGCTTTAAAGTGATATTTAATTATTATTATTTTAACCTGTACGTATAACGAATTAATGATCTTATTTTATCCTCATTAAAATCTATTATAATCAGTCAACCTTACTCTGATTGAATGAATGATATAAAATATTTAAAAATTTTGAATAAAATATTATGCATTAATTAAATCATTAATTAATAAAAACATAAATAATCTGAATAATAGCAACGTTGGTTGTTTTAATTTTGTCTTATATTATAGTATTTAATTAAAAATTATGATTTCTGGTCCTTTGGATATTATAAATATTAATTTTTGAAAACTTTTACAGATTATAATTTAAATATTATCGACAATTAAATAAATAAAATCAAAGCTACACATAATAACGAACATTTTCAGATTTCTTCGGATTTTTCTGGCCAATTTCCACCGAATCACATAATAATAAATATGTTATTCGTGTTTGCAACTGCAATAAACTCGGAATGTTTTCCTCCTACTCATTATTTATTAAAACTCGTAAAACAGTGCTAGCAAATCTCCAAAAGAGAAAAAAAAAGATAATTGTAGTAAAATTACGAGTTCAACGTCAATCTATAAATGCAAAACTCTATAAAAACGTTATCGCTCTGTTTTGCAATATTTGCATAAAAATTCAGTTATTATTTTTTAATTCGATTAATTTGTTGACTTTTTTCTATATTTTTACCGTCTTGAATGCCTTGTTAGAAAGACCAAATAAAAATTAAATAATAGACCAGAACTGTGTGAATCGATGAAATGCGTGACTAGTTTCTTTGAAAATGCCCGAAAATATAAAAAATCTAATTACTACAATCAAAGTTACTTATAAAATAAAAATTATTTTAAGCATTTTAAATTAGGAATAATTTTGGCAATAATTAATTTATTTATACACTCTAAATAATCTAATATTTGACAAAATTTAAATTTAAATATAATTAAATTACTTTAATATTATTTTATTTTCGCAAAACACTGATTTGTTCCAATTTGATTAAAAACTATATTCTTGATTTTTATAAATTGTTAAAATGATTCGATTTACTGTAATATGATTACGGTTCTGCATTGAATATAAGTTTAAAACATTTCTGCAATTTTATAGCTTATATATTAAGAAAAAACAAAAGAAATTACTGTACAGTCAATTTCTTTAGAATAATATAATAATGTATATTTATTTGCAAATATATTTATTCATTTTTCTAAGCTTGTTAATCCATGTTGAAAATTAATAATATATAAATATAGTAACACAATGTGCATAGTCTATAGAGAAATTTATTCAGAAGGAATAAATTTGGAAGAAATTAACTATTTTCTTCGAATTATTTAAGATGATTGCCAAGTTTTAAGTGCACAGTATGTAAGATACTGTATCAAAATAATGTTGTGAATAAAGTTTATCATCATTTTTAGCATTTAAAAATTTTTTTTTTATTAAATGTGTACAGTCGATTCTTGTTATTCGCGGCAGTTACGTTATGTAAATTCTTCGCGAATACTGAACCATTGTTCCTATGGGATTATAGAGTTAGTAATAGTATTTTCATCACTAAGCGAGAATCTGCGAATAAGCGCGAAAGTGCCGCGAAAATGGAATTTGTGATTACAAAAAAATTTTCGCAAATAGGGACTGCGATATCGAGAATCGACTGTAATATTCAATATATATTTATAACAAAGTCTTGATCTCTTTAAATCTACTCGGTAGCATTGCAGGCAATGGCTGGGGCCTTAATACAAATATTATGAAAATTATGTACAACAATTTAATAGAGCCAATACTAACATATGCTGCCGAAAGTTGGGGCAATGCTATTTTAAAACATCATATTAAAAATAAACTATTAAGCTTTCAAAGATTAATAGCCCTAAAAATTTGTAAGGCTTTTAGAACGGCTGGAATAACACCAATCGATCTAAAATTTAAAAAATTGATTAGGATCAATAAATGTATTAATTATCCTGAAAATCTTACTAATACAAAGGACTTTTGTTTATATACAACAATTTAATAGAGCCGATACTAACATATGCTGCTGAAAGTTGGGGCAATGCTATTTTAAAACATCATATTAAAAATAAACTATTAAGCTTTCAAAGATTAATAGCCCTAAAAATTTGTAAGGCTTTTAGAACCTCTCCAACTAATGCCCTTCTATGGCTGGAATAACACCAATCGATCTAAAATTAAAAATGAAAATTGATTTGGATCAATAAATGTATTAATTATCCTGAAAATCTTACTAATACAAAGGACTTTTGTTTATATGTAGGACTTGATTTTAAATGTGAAGAACTCGCTGAAATCATAATCAAAAATAAAATAGACATCAAATTAACTGAAGAGCATCCAATACATCCTTCAAATAACAGCATGATAAAAATTACTTATAATGATGATAATTTTATTAATCAATACAACAGTCTAAAAATCCATACTGATGGTTCTAAATGCAACGACAGGGTTGGAACAGGCATAATTGTTTTCAATGTAAACGACACTATTCTATATCAAGGCTACTTTAAACTTACTTGTTAGTTCATATTGTACTATTTTACAAGCAGAACTTTATGGTATTCTAAGAGCTCTCCAATTTATAAAATTCAACAAATTTCAAGGAAATTATCAAATCTTTACCGACAGTAAAGTAGCTCTACAAGCTATTAATAACGTCAACAGTAAATACTTTTTGGTGCAAGAAATACATGAAATATTGTATTCCATAAACAGAGGCAAAAATATTTTTTTCAATTGGGTAC
>AYEL01085702.1:0-68202 GCA_000484575.1 Olivierus martensii
TAATCGCTTAAAATTAAATAAATACAACGAATGATGTCACCGTCCTTTAGTATTTAGAAGTAATGGCGGATAGTATAGTCATAGTTGTTTGTAAGCGAGGAGAAACATTGCACAATCAAGCTAGAAATATTTTAAACGTATATAAGTATTTTGGAAGGCAGAAGTCTATTCGAAGTGACATTTTTAACGAAACTTTACTAGTTACTGGTGTTTCTGTATCAACAATTAAAAGAATTATAACTGAAGGAAATTTTTAAAATAAATTTTCAAATTATAATTGATTTTAGCATTTATAAAGTAAAAATTGAAATATTTTAATCTGATTACTATGTTTTAATTCAAATATCCAGTCGAGAATGGTAATAAATTCTCTACTGCGATCCGTTTTACATCGTATCACTTATCGTTAATCCTAACTGAAAAGACTCGTCGATCATCGAATTTGGCCTTGAAAGTTCTTTCTTTGAAAAAGTATAAGTTTGCTCTAGATTTAGCAGCTATGTAAAAACAAACTATGCACAGGTACCTGCTGACCATTTTGTAATGAAATCCAATTTTTTCCAATATTATTAAATAAGCATTGTATTAAAAAATGAAAAATTATATGAAACATACTGAAATTTGCTCCATAAAAAGTCAAAATAGTAAAGCTTTTATTATTATTATTAATTTTATTCTCTACTGCTGAGAATAAATTCCTAAGAAAAATTTAATTTTAATTATATTTTATAGATAATTTATGTAAATTTTTAGATTTATAATAAGTAATTATATCATATTTTGCTAAACCAAATATTATTTGTATTTATAAGAACTTGACAAAAAATTTATACAGTATTATTATTTGGCATTAGCTTTATGAATTTTACCTATTAATTTTAAAACTGTAAAGTTAAAAATATAAAAATTTCATTAATTAACATCAAAATTAAATATAGTATATATTGTGTTTATGTTAACAAATTACAGTATTGATAAAAGTTACAATGCTTTGTTTATGCTTTGAAGAGATAAAAATGCTAAAATTATTGAATAAATCTGTACAGTCAATCGGGCGAACTTT
This sequence comes from Olivierus martensii, assembly GCA_000484575.1. Classification (NCBI taxonomy): domain Eukaryota; kingdom Metazoa; phylum Arthropoda; class Arachnida; order Scorpiones; family Buthidae; genus Olivierus; species Olivierus martensii. The sequence continues at coordinate 1,064 of AYEL01085702.1, forward strand.
GGACAAGCGGGGGTAACTTTGGACCACCCTGTAAATATGCATTATTTCTTTTAAATTCTTACTTTTACTGCTTCTTCATGATCATCTGAATTTTCTAAACATTTAGTGTCACTACCACACTTACGAAGAAATTTTCCCAATCCACATAACATATTGTCAACTACAAATCGAACATCTTTAATAGTACATGGTAAATTGTTAGTAGCTGTTTCCAATAAAGGAAGAGATGATTTCTGAAATTATAAATTTTAATCAATATTTTATAAAATTTGAGACAAAAATAAATTGAAATAATCAATAAACCTATTCATTTTTTTATTTAATGATCAAAATTAAATGAGAAAAATACAGGGTGTACATAGTCTTTCCCTGATTTGAAATATTAATTACACGAAAACTGTGCTAGGTACAAACAAAGCTTTTTGTATATTTGCACATTTTACCTCAACTCAAAAAGTTTGATAATAATGATGATGATGATGATGATAATGATGATCATAATAATAATAATAATAATAATAAATTAAATTTTCGCAGTTTTTTCTAAATTAGAACACGTCAATATTTGTTCTGTTTGTTATCTGGAGAATATCTAGTTGACACTATTTCTCACTGTTTTCTCCAATATCTCATCAGTCACTGTTACTAAATCATTATTTAGCTTTGCCTTCAAAGTTTCAATATCAAAAACTGATGTCAAATACACTTTGTCCTTAATAAATCATAAAAAAATATAGGAATAATGTCTATTGACTGTGATGGCTATGATGTTGGACCATCCCTCCCAATCCATCAGTTTAGAAATATTGTATTCAAGAACTGACGAACATCTAAACTCCAGTGTGATGGTGCACCAACTTGTTGCAAGTTACCCACAGCTGAAAAATCTCTTCCACGAGGTACAACATAGATTTCCATCATGTCAATGTAAATGTTTGGTGAAATGTAACATATGGACATTATTTACCTTCCTGATGTGAAAGGGATCCTTATCAGAAAACATATATGTTCAAGGTAATCATTGTCTTTATCAATTTGTTGCAAAATCTATATAGCAAAGCAGCATGTCAGGAATGATCTGTAGTTTATATATGTATAAATGAAGGAGTTTGTGCAAAATTTTAATCACTGTGCTCTGAGATATGCCAAATGAGACATAACAAGTACATTTCTATTGCACTGAAAAGAATCATGCATAGCATCAACAGTCTTGTCAATCATACTAGGCCTACTAGTTTTTTTAAAGTCATCAACACTGCCAATATCTTAAAACTTTGCATATTAACCTTTGATGCTTTTAATATTGGGCAGATCTTGTCCATATAAATTTCTGAAGTTTTTGCTGAACTATTACTTGTGAATTTGTTTCATGATATAAAACACACTGGGCTTTCTCCTTCATGGATCCCATTTTGAAATTGACAACTGTGTGCTAACTAAATCATCCACAGATTATGTACTTGTACAGAAGGAAAAAGCTCTTAAAAATTGGTCTAAGTAAAATAAAACCTAAAAAAGTAAATACTAAAGTAAATTAAAAACTATATAGTTTTTAATTTATTTACTTTTATATTACTTTTATAACTGCATAGTTTTTAATTTATTTACTTTCTTTAGGTAAATAAAAAAACTATGCAGTTTGTAGCATTTAAGTAATGCTACAAACTACATAGTTTTTAATTTATGTTTTTTTAATCGGGGAAGACTATGTTCACCATGTATATTTTAATAGTACCTTAAATTTTAAATATTTTCTTTCCAGTTAATACTTGTAAAGTCACTATTTCTAATGAATACCAGTAATATTAATTATAAACTAAACCTAACGGTTCTAATGACTCTGCAAACCCAGAGTTCGGCCTGAGCTCGGTCTTTTATTATTTTCTAAACTAAATATAATTAAATCAAAACAATCTAGCAACAACTAAAACCGGCAAACAAAACCAGAAACTTACAATTATAAGTAACAAACAAGTATAAAAATCATCACTATTCAATACTTGCAACATAATAAGAAAGTTTCTCAGCACTGACACAGACAGTTAATTAACTCACAATTAAACATCACAAGACAAGTTATAGTATACTAGTAACAAATTAATAAAACACTCACTTCATATTACAAATACATACCAGACACAATCCTAGAAAATTCGACACACAAGATGTATTACGACAGAACAATCCTAACATCAAAACCGTACACTATGTACTATGACAGAACAATCCTAACAGACAAAACCGTACACCATAAAGACCAGACATCACTCTCATAGACAAGCAGAACAAAGTTATCTACATTATAAACATCTCAATATCAGAGACACACAACATCCAGGATGCATTCACCCAAAAAATTAGCAAATACATACACAAACAACATCCAGGATGCATTCACCCAAAAAATTAGCAAATACATGACACACACAATATCCAGGATGGGCAACATCCAGGATGCATTCATCCAAAAAATTAGCAAATACACAGAACTTTCCTAAGAAATTAAGCATCATTGGCGAATGCAAAAGGTAGTCACAGTACTCATCATTATATCCTCAACAGAAGTAATCCCTCACACCCTCCACAAAAGCCTCAAAACACTAGATCTACATCCCAAGATATACATAACTATAAAAATCATCACTACTCAATACTTGCAACATAATAAGAAAGTTTCTCAACACTGACACAGACAGTTAATTAACTCACAATTAAACATCACAAGTAGCTATGTCTTAACTTGTGCCCAACATAGCACTTTGTCCCAGAGATACTCCATGCCCACATTGATGTACTATAACAAATAATAATAATAATTTATAGATTATTAATTCACATTATTATTAATCTGTAAAAATTTAATAATGCATTTCATTTGAAGTTACTATTAATCATTATATGTAAGTTACCATGTAAAATAATAAAATTATGTTTTATTAATCATAGATTTTTACCACTATTTGTAACAGGATTGCATAGAGATTTAAAAATTAATATTTGTATATCTGAATAAAAAGAAATAATCATTTAAAATTTGAATTCTCTAACACTTTCTTATTAAGATATATTATGGAAGTACAAAACATAATAATATAAAACTTATTATAAATTATATCTAAATTTTTTAAATGACAATGTCTTTCACTTATAATAAATAATTATTTGAATCAATAAAACAATATTATTCCAGAAACTATCATTTTCATTTTGAATGACACATAACTTTCTATTATCATACTTCTAACTCCAGCAACACTTCTTTTGTTTCTATTCAACTGGACCTGTCAAAACAAAAAAGGTATGCATAACAGTAAGACCTATCATTGTTTATAATTACAGATATATAGCACATACCAATATTACAGCTAAATCTCCCCTATCAGAATAAGTCTGAATTAAATTTTTCTAACGATTAATTTTCTGAATCAATGCTATGGTGCCACCATCTATTCAGTTAATAATTAATTAAATTTAGAATTTTGCACTTAGGTGGCACCATCTAGTAATTAATAATTATACTGTAATTTTTAAATTAATTTTCCCAAAATATAATTTTGCCACTGTACCGGAATCTTTGAGATAGCACCCCAATGCTTACAGCAGAATTCCCCGAAATGGAATTCTGCTGTAGGCTGCTGTAGTCTAAGTGGAAAGACATTGGGATGCTATCGCAAAGACCCAGTTTGATTCTGGTGCAGTGGCAAAATTTTATTTTGGGAAAATATATTTAAAAATTACAGTATAATTATTAATTACTAGATGGCACCACCTTAGTGCAAAATTCTAAATTTTAATTAATTATTAACTCAATAGATGGTGGCACCATAGCATTGATTCAAAAAATTAATCTTTAGAAAAATTTAATTCAGACTTTTTCTGCTAGGGGAGATTTGGCTGTAATATTGGGTTTGAATTGAAAGGTTAATCCCCTAATTATAGCACATGTACAACATGGTAAGGTTAAGAACTTTTTGGCTTCCCCTTATAGATGAAATTCTTATACAGCAATGTAAGCATTTGATATGAAGTAATTATATAATTTCACAAAAGCATCAGCTCTTATAACAGGAAATGTTTTATAATCAAAAAATTTTCAGTCTTTCTAAGAGACCCACATCAGTATACATGCTTATGTATATTTTATCTTCTAAAATGAAATATAATATAAAAAAAAAATATTAGAATGCACATACTTTCAAGAGTTTAGAACACATTTAGTTTTTTAAAACTAAATGTGTTCTAAATTCTTGAAAGTACGTGTGTGTTTTAAAATATAATATAATAGTTATGTATTATTATATTAAGAGTTAATAACTAAACTCTTGAAATTACATATCATCTAATATTTTATGTTCTAAAGTGTTCATTTAAAAAGTGTGTATACTTAGAAAGACCAAAAACGTTTTATAATAAAAAACATTTTCTGTTATAAGAGCTGATGGCTGTGTGAAATAATAATAAAATGCAGGAATTTTAAAACTTTAGTAATTACATAAATTATAAAATAAGAATAATTCATATATTAATTATTGCAAGTAATTACCATAGCTGTTGTTCCAGCATTCCAATAAAATCCAGTCTCAATAATCATTAAATAACCACATTTATGACTGTTATCTTTCAAATCAATTAGTGGTGTTCTCTTTCTGTCATTCACTCCAGAGAAATGACAAATTAATAATAATAATATATAGATGGCAATGGCAAATATCACAGGAAGGAGATGTGTAGTGGAACCAAGAAACTTATCGACTGAAACTGTCTGTAAATCTGTCACTATATTCCAAGTAATATAACTGATGGGGTTGACACTTTCACATCTATATAGATAATGAATAAATATTATATTAATAAATTAAATACTGAATTAAGTAGAAAATATCATGTTAACAAAATTTTGGACCTGCAATGTACGCTATTGATATTTGTTGTTTCTAACACAAAGCATCCTTCTGAAAACCAACGTTCATGATGTTTATCCCACATTATACATTTCTCCAACCATAAGTTCAATATATATGTGATAGGTGAGATATCAATCTTCTGCTGAGAATGTTTAGAGAAATGTTCATCCAAAATTGCCAAATAATAAATTCCAGGTTCTGTAAGAAGTAAATGTAAAAACAAAAAAACCAATCATTTATAAAAATATTGACTTTTCATAAATATTTTTTATATATTTGATTTTATATTTTGAAATTTTAATTTATCAAAATAAGAAACATTAGCAATGCAAAATCAATTTATATAAATTGAATTTACTATTAATCTATCCATATAATAGAATATACCTTTGATAATATATTTTGGAATAAATAATTTTGTAATTTTTTCATGAAACTTTGATGATATTTTTCTCAAATATTTAGTTGGTTGTGGAGGATCTTTATAACTACAAAAAAAAGAAAAGTAGGATAAATTAAAATTCAATTATACAGTTTATTCATTATAATTCAGAATAATTAAATATATTTCAAGTTTTGTCATTTTATTCACTAAAATTAAAACAGGCCAAAGCAATTCAAAAGAAAGTGATTCATTTTAAATTTCTTGCTATTTATTCTGTTAATAAATAAATACATTCAATTAAATGTTAAATTAAATGATACCATCAACTTCACTTAAACAACTTAGATGTACAGATAAACATTTTCAATCATTCATAATTGTTATCAGCTTCACAATATATAAATTAAATCATTTATTGGATAAATGATTTAATGGATGAAAATAATTAATAATTTAAAATTTTAAAATTTGGCTGTAAAAATTAAAAGCAAAATAAATGGAAACTTAATCTTCATTGATTTCTTCTGTTTGAAGTTAGCATACTCCATTTACACACCTGAAACTTTGCTCACCTATTTCTTTCTCAAGGTTGAGACAACCTTTCAGGTGGACAAAGAGAACAAGGAACTGTTGACTGAAGAACTTTCTTTTTCAAATTTCATAAAAATAGATTTTTTTTAAGCAAAATAATTGACAAAATTTTTGGAACAACAATATTCACATTTTTGTACATTTATACTTACAGTTTATATAACATGGTACTTACAACTAATATCTACAACACAGTAAAATGTAGACTATTTGAAGATCCAACACACCTGAAACTTTGCTCAACTGTCTGTTTTGTCAGGTTGAGGCAAAGTTCCGGGCTCGCCAGAACTTCACAACTGGAAAAATTATTTTAAACTGTTTATTATATATACATTAATAATTTATACAACCAATTTGTAGCTGCAAAATTATTGTATGAAGAAAAAATATTTATTATTACCTAAATAACAACTGAAGAGGAAAAGAATTCTGGCTTCTTTCATTGGGAATATACAGCGAGATTACTAATGAATTATTAATTTGATCTTTGGTAAGATTCAGTCTATGAATATGAATAATTTCTTTTGGAAGAATATACTGTTTTCCAGAATCCATCTATAAAGTAAAGAGTTGTAAAGTGATGATGAAACAAAAAAAATATTAGAAATTTTTGGATTTGGAATGGATAAGTGAAAAATATATAAATTAATGCTTTTCTACACTACAATGAGAAATGAGTGAAATGAATTTTCAGCTAACAAAAATTGTAACCATTAAATTTAATAAAAAATGATTATTAATTACTGCATTTCTATTAAAAACAGATATTTTGCATCTTATCAAAAAAAAAACCATAAAATTATTAAAGCAATTTTAAATTAACCTGTAATCTGTTTAAATGAAATTCAATATTTGGATTCACTGTTTCTATAGGTTTTTGCATTTTACATGATCTGAAATTGATACTTGAAGTTCCACCTAATGTTGCAATAGAGTTGTCATTAGATATATATGGACTATTCGTAAAGGATTCAACCATAATTTCTATGCAATCACAAGTGAAAGGATGATCTTTCCTAAAAAAAAATTAAAAATCAAATGGTAAATTAAAATTTAAATATAAAAAGTAAACAAGAATATTGCATGTTAAGTTTAAAAGTAAAAGTTTATATTAAACTTTATTTAAATGAATTAATTTCAAGTTAAATATTATGAATAACTATTTATTAATTTATAAATATCAAAAAATAATTTAAATGCTAATCAGATTTCAATAAATAAATACAGTCGAAGCCGTTTATTAGGGAGTCGGATATAAGGGACAAATGCATCCAGTCCCAGTGAAAAACCTATGTTTTGTACATATTTTTTGTCGGATATAGTGGATTCGGATATAATGGAAAATTCGGCTATAAGGGAGACAATTTTTCATTTTTCTGTACTCTTCCTACTTTTCATCCTGCTTTACCTTGGCCAGCCATCAGTGTAATTTATTTAAAAATAATAAAAACATCATAAAAAGCCAATTTGTTACTTTTTTCTCTCTCTATTCCCCAACTGCAAAATTTTTTGTCATTATTAATAATTAAAATTTTAATGAATACAAATTAAATTAAAAATTGTATTTTCCTCTAAAAGACAAAATCCCAGGTGGTGCTGTACCCTAAAAATGATGCCACCTAATAATTTGTTATATTAATTTGTAGAAGTTTTAAAGTTATACTCCAAGTTTATGTGATTAAATGACAAGATGATTTAGAAATGAAATTTCATATAAATGACAATGCTTGTTTATATGAATGGTAATATCTATTGTTAGTATTAATTATTTTCCATTTTATGTATACTGCAAATACAAGATCCATAACCGGTAATCAAATAATTACATAACTCAAATAACCGATATTCGATTGAAATAACAATCCTAGTTGAAAACTCTTCAATGTTTACTTTGCCCACCCAATGACGCGCTGTTTTGTTGTACATTCAGATATAAAGGAAATCCAGTTATAAGGGACAAAAAGTGTAGGTCTCCTTGATTCCCTTATAACTGGCTTCAACTGTATACATAAATTAAATAAAAATTTAGTTATCATTTTAAATTAATTGAAAATCAAAATTAAAATAACTTTTAGACCTGCAAGGAAATAATTCATCATTTGAAGTATTGAACAAATCCAAGAACATTTGATGAGCCAAAATAATTTCAGTTTTTCCAAATTTTATAATTGGTTTTGGATTGTTGATAGCCATGCGTCCAATAAAAACATCCATATGAGGAGTTTCATAGTAATAAGGTTTATCATTTGGAATGAGAGATACTATGTTCTTCTTAATAATGTTTCTAACAATAATTATACTATTTTCTATAAGAAATTTCAATGTTGAATCTTTCATTAATTCTGTATTTTCAAGTTGAAGTATTGAAGAATAAATGATCTGTGATGTGACTCTTAATACTGACTCTCGAAAAATCTTAACAGGAAAATTTTTATGGAGATTTTTCTTCTCATAATATTTTTGAATTAATTCAAAACTAGTATAAAGATCTTTTATTGAAATCTGAAATAAAAAAATATCAGAAATACAGAATTAATTAAATCTGAAAGTATATACATATTAAACTATAAAAGAAAAATAAATACTTTTGTTTTAGTTATTATTCTTTAATCTTACTTCCATAAAATGAATTTTTTTGCAAACTTTCATTAATATTAGTGCATTCTAATTTTTCCTTCATAATATTTTTCTGTTTTATACCAAATATATTTTTTTGTTCTAAAAACCAAATTACAAATTTTTATATTTTTTTAGAATAATTTTACTATAACTGAAAGTTTAAAATACTTTCTTTGTTTATGTTCCATTTATAGGTGGGCTGATTTACAATGAGGTTGCATTCAAAAATTTCTCAGTCATAATTCGAAACAGTCATAACTTGGAGAACTATTTTCCAAACATACAATGTTATAAATCAAAGTTATGTTCTCCAATCACTAGAATTCAGAATATTACATATTCTTTAAAAAGTAGTAGCATACAGTAATGTTGAATAAATACTGTTTATTCTTTAAAACAAGGAAATTGTATATTTCATGCTTACCAGATCTTTATATGGGTAAAATTAAACAAAATACAATGTAAAAACAAAGATGAAATGTTTAAGTTATTTTTCCTGTGCCCAAGTTTCTAGCATTGGCTGCATAGTAAAGAAGTTACTTATTGCTTTGGATAATCTGGGTTCCATACATACAGATTTTTCAGAAAGGATTTATGCCCAGTCTACTGAAGCCATCTTCCAACCTTTCAATTGATCCCAAAAAGTGTTAGCCAGTCTATGGTGGGCTCTATAATGATTAATACCAAATAGATCTCTTGTGAAATATAGTGATATCATACAAATAACTTAATCTAATCTTGGCAGGTTATAAATATTATATTTTAATAATGCTCTCTTAGCAAAAAAGAAAATCAAACTATTTTTTATAACAATACTAGATTTTTTTATTCTGAGATTGAATGTGTTATATCAAAGAATTTTTAATAGAGTGCAGTTAAATGATTGTAATTTGATTTATAAAATTATTGGACAAAAAGTCTGGAAGTCAAAGGAATAAAAACAATTAATTTCAAATCAATCAAATTTTAACAATTTTATTATTTTATGATAATTTAATGGCCATCTTTTGCCGAAAAGATGACCATTAAATTATCACAAGATGAGCAAATTGTTTTTAAGGTTAGAGATAATGAAAATTATGCCAAATAATAATCTTATTTGACTTATAAAGCAATAAAATTCATTTATATTTTACTGTGTTAATTGATAAAATAATTACATACCTGTGAAGAAATTTTGAGCAATGGAAGCAAAGTATCAAAAGCTTGATGCACTTCCATCTATGAAACATCATAATTATTTAAAAAAATTTAAATTAAATAATTTAAATATATCTATTTATGCTTACCAAGTTATTTAATTTCAAACTGCTGATTAAATTTATTAATTTATGTCTGAGATGAATTTGATTAATATCCCGTTTTTTTCTTCTATTAGATTCTGTGTAAACATGATTAAGCCCAGTTGCCCAGACATGTATCTGATGTAATAATCCTTGAAGATTCTTTTCACCAAGCATTTTATTAAATAAAGATTGTGAATTTGTGGTTTCATTAATACTAAAGTAAAAATAAATTATAATATATTAATTCAGTTTAAAGGCTAAAATTTAATTTTATAAGTATATTTAAAATTATCTTACATGAACAATTTCATATCAGTTATTTCATTCCATTTTGGCAAAACTTTTCTAACTATTGAGCAAACTTTCGTGCTGGATCCACTACTATCTCGGACAATAACATCTATATAAACTATAAAACAAAATTTTAGTTTCAAATTCTAATTTTTTACAAGTCAATGCATTATACTGAAGTATGCTTACCACTATAGTTATATTGAGGTAATCCAGCAGGTAATGTAAACTTTGCATTTCCATTAAATCCAAAATATACTAAGTGACCTGAAGTATTGGGAGTTAGTGTATAATGAAGTTCATATGAAAGGGGAAAATGCTTTGCTACCCATTCCATACAATGTAGTCGAAACCAAGTACTAAATTCTTCACCTATCAAGGGAATCAGTGTACATCGACCATTGGTGGGACCAATGTTGACAACCACAAAATCTAGTGCTCTTCCTACTAATTCTGATTTATCTAATAAAGAATTAAATAATTAAATAATAATAAATTATTAGTAAAATTCGATAATAAAATAATTAAAATTATTAGTAAAATTAGATAAATGAAATTAGAGTAAAATTTTCATACTTTTACTACTGACTGTAACTTCAACAATATAAGTACTTCCAATTTTTAAACTTCCTGGTTCAATTATAAAATATTCTGGTGGTACTAAATTAGATTTAAAAGATAAAGGTATTCTTGGACGACGAACTATGTGAGGAGCAGTACTTGGATATCTGCCATCACGTACTTTATCTACATTGAACTCACTTCTGTCACTATCATCAACTGTATTAAGATATTTTGTATTATGAAAATAATATTAAGTTTTAATAAATATTATAAAATGTACTTTTACAAATAATCAAATGTCTAAACTTGTTAAATAAAGTTACACTTATAATTATTTTTCTTAATAATCCAATTGAAATTTAATTAAATATTCTAACATGAATTTAATGATCGTACATTGACTATCTCCAGTAGATCTATATCTTCCTTTTCCTATTTCCTCTAATATTTTTTCTTCAGTTTTCTCAAGCTGTTGAAGACCTAACGGATAAAATATTTTTAATATTTAATAGATCCACAGATGTTTCAAAAAATTCACAATAATATTTTTTGGATTATATATCATCTTTCACCATCATCATCAAAATTTACTGAATCTCAATGAAATTTTTATACTGTACTGGTATCTAACTCATGATGGTCCCTGCATTTACGGCTGTTATATATTTAGGCATTAAAATTCAAAATTTATATTTGCAGCTCTCATTTATGAAGACATATGGCACAAAATCTATGCATCATTCCAAAACAGGAAATATACATCAGTTAAATTAGCCTGTCTGTAAGTATTGGTTGAATTGAATATATTACTCGCCTCATCAGTTTTCATTTTAAATTCATTTTAATGCATTTGATTACTTTTTTTTGTTGTATTTTTTATATATGTAAATTTTAAAATGTACTTTTTCTCTTATTCTATATATTTATAACTATTGGTTGAATTGAATATATTACTCTCCTCATCAGTTTTCATTTTAAATTCATTTTAATGCATTTGATTATTTTTTTTTTGTTGTATTTTTTATATATATAAATTTTAAAATCTACTTTTTCTCTTATTTTATATATTTATATTATTACTAGCATACCTGTGCCCGGCGTTGCTCGGGCAATTCATGGTGTGTTACTTAAGTTTCAACACATGCAAAGGCATATATTTAGATTTTATTTAATTTGTTCTCTATTTTCATAATCAATTTTAGAATTTTTAGAGTCTGAATATAACTTATCAAAAGCATTCCTTATTTCTTACAGGCATCATTTAGAACATAATGCCTATGAGATATAAGAGTTTGAATTACAACAATTCAAGTTAAAATAGAAATTTAGGAACCATTTAAATCATTAGAACAATATTTATAATAAATGAAGAAATTAAATAGTGATGCAAAATAGTATAGACAAATTAATTCTAGATTATTTTGTTTTGCATTATTATATATTTGTATGTTTTATTTTTTAATTTTTAAAATTTTAAGAGTGAATTTCATTATACAAAAATTATAATTACAAAAAATTTAAATTTTATATTTACATTAAATTTGAGCTATTGAAATAAATTTTATTGCTTATGAAAGCAAACATACTTTGTTCTCGAGCAGAAGCACTTCCTCCTTCTCCTGGATTTCCTTCTTCAAAATTTTCAAATGGATACAATGAATCAGATATTATATCTGATGTAGGAAAATCTAATGAATAAAATAATAATTAAAATTTGATTATAAAAATATTCAAATAATCAACAAAATAATACACAGCAAAATAATTTTACAGAATATTAGTTTTAATATTTTATGTTCAATATATAAATATATTATATATAAATATTTATATTTATTTAAGTAATTCTTGGCTAAGGATGATATCATTTAATAAATTTTTTTCCATGGGATCTTATTGTTTTTATAAATATTAAATATTCAAATAACAGTATGTTTATGATATCATACAACTGTAATCAGAACATTCCTAAGTATCAAGTATGTATCTTTATTTATCAAGAGACTATCACTGGATTCTTGGCAATATAAAATTGCTGCATTTCAAGCTGTTCTAAGAAGGATCCTAATCCATTGTACTATACAGAATAATAGGAATAAAGAATTAGATTGGATACTTAGACAAACAATAGCACAAGGATACAGTAGGGGCATTATTTGGAACATTTGGAATACATTTGGTTCTTGCTATTCGCGGTAGTTACGTTCCGCAAATTCTTTGCAAATACTGAATTAGCGAATAGTGAACCATTAAGCTTATGGGAAATGTAGAGTTAGGTTCCTGTGAACCTTTCTTCACCTGCAGAACGAATCATGTGCAGCGCTAGCGTAGTTGGTAACGCTCCAGCGTGTCAAGCCTAACGTTGTGGGTTCAAGTCGGGCTATGCCAATTTTTTTTTGCAAGGTTTGTGTGTGTTTTTCTGTTTACGGACACCTTATTTAATTTGTATTACACTACTTATAAATAATTACAGTATATGAAGTGTATAGTACTATATACAGTATAATAATTACAGTAATCTTTATTTAATTTTTAAAACATTAACTATGTAGTAAATAAAATATTATTTTTGATTGACAGTTTTTTGATGTTGCAAGATGTTGATATGACAGATGACACATTGTTTTTCTGAACTGTGTTGAAAAACTGCGTCAGCCTTGTCTGCGTCACTTTTTGCCTCAGATCATCTATAATTTCGACGTAAGGTGCAAGTGCGCAGGAAGTTAGACACCTAAATTTGAGGCTGCATTCAAACATAGGGTCACATTCTTCTATGTGATCTGTGGGCGATATGAACAGGCTTTTGGCCTATCTCCGGTATATGGAGTGAGCAAAGATAGGTAATGAGAAATTTTCCGGCAACCCGATTCAGAGACTACATTTAGTAACAAACAACTTCCTTTCTCTCTCTCTCCCCTCCAGAGTGAGAGAGAAAAGATTATATTAGTAACAGTATTTTCGCCGCTCATCGGTAGTCCGCGAATAAGCGCGAAAGCTCCGCGAATAACGATTTTGTGGTTACAAATAAATGTCTCCTTTCTCTCTCTCTCCCCTCCAGAGAGAGAGAGAAAAGATTATATTGGTAACAGTATTTTCGCCGCTCATCGGTAGTCTGCAAATAAGCGCGAAAGCTCCGTGAATAACGATTTTGTGGTTACAAATAAATGTTCGCGAATAGGCGAATTTGCGAATACGGAATCCGCAAATAACAAGAATTGACTGTACTCTAGTGCAGGAGTGGACAAAAGGCGGCCCGGGAAGGAATCTTATACGGCCCGTCACATAAAGTAGAACACATTACAGTTTTCAGGCTCACATTTGTAAAATTCTACTCAAAAAAATAAAATAATGGATACTCTGTAATATAAAATAAGGGACACTCTCGCTAGTGTACATGTACACTACCGAGTTACTCCAAATTTTGATGATATAATAACCGTATAGTAAATGTCACTATTCACACAAAGTTGTAAATTTGTTTTTACAAAATTAATTATATAGATACTTAATATTTTGTAACATTCTGATGTATTAGGTTGTTAACAGTCAATCAGTTTGAAAAAATACTTGTTTTTAAAGAAAATTATGTGAATTTATTAATTCATAGAACGAATTATCTTCTAATGTTCTTAATGAAAAAAATAGTTTCTACAGATGCTTTTGAACTCTTTGTATATAAACAAAAACTAAGAAAATAACACAAGAAAAGCATATTTTAAAAATAATATTGATACATGAATATATCTTTTGTGTAAGCATTACAAAAGTGGCTACACATGATAGCAAGTTTGACAAGAATGTGTGCAGATAAATTGGCATAACCATTATTCTTGTCCTGTGTGATAGTGAGAGGAATATATTTGTGCAAGAATCAATCTTGCTTGAACGTGAATGGTCATTTTATGTCAAAGTAATTTTATTAATTATTAATATATTAGCTAATGTTATCATCATTAATTTCATTACATAATTACAAAATGGCACCGTAAGTTTAAGTTCGCCCTTAGCTACATTTCAATTTGTATACGGCCTGCTTCATCCTGAAGATTGTTTATCCGGCCCTTGACAGAAAATAATTGCCCACCCGTGCTCTAGTGGGTGAAGGCAGCAACTAAAAAACAGAATTCAAGCTGAGAATAAAGAGAGCTACATTTCAATTTGTATACGGCCCGCTTCATCCTGAAGATTGTATATCCGGCCCTTGACAGAAAATAATTGCCCATCCGTGCTCTAGTGGGTGAAGGCAGCAACTAAAAAACAGAATTCAAGCTGAGAATAAAGAGCAACTTCTGTATGTTACAAATACAGGTAGGCCTCGATTAGTGCAAGTTTGAATAATGCGATTTCGATATTGCCAATAGGTAGGCCTCGATTAGTGCGAGTTCGAATAATGCGATTTCGATTAATACAGGTAGGCCTCAATTAGTGCGAGTTCGAATAATGCGATTTCGATTAGTTGACTTATAAAATTGATACCGTTTTAATTTCGATTAGTGCGACTTATAAAATTGATACCATTTTTCAGTTAGTGTGAGTTTGAATAATGCGATATTCAATTAGTGCAACTTATAAAAATGATACCGTTTCGAGCAAATATTCGATTAATGCGAGTTGTAAGTATAGACCAGTCTTACTAACAAAGGTCTGTGCAACTTATAAAAATGATACCGTTTTTCACTTAGTGCGAGCAAATATTCGACTTTTAAAATTGATACCATTTTTCAGTTAGTGCGAGCAAATATTCGATTAATATTGTAAGTATAGATCAGTCTCAACGCTCTGTCTCCCTTTATGATGTCAATTAACAAATTACCATTAATTTTTGGGTAAAACATCAGAAAGATGGGCTTTTTGCCATTAACTGTTTAACATTACTGTACTATTATTTAGCTTTGCTATCGTATACATACAGTATAGTACAGAATTTTCTCATTTAAAAAGTATCGAAATGGATAAAAGGAATAAACAATTTTGAGAAATTTTAATTAAATCTAAATATTACTAAAACAAAACAAATATCAATGCTAATACAGTATGATAAATCTATACAGAAGTATTAGATACAATTTGTGACTATTTAAATAGAAATAATAATAATTATATGAAACATAGATGACTTGAAAAATTTCAATTGAAAAAATATAGGATTACAATAAAATGAAATTCAGATATGCAAAATTCTGAATGATTAACAAAAATTCAGTGTCACAATTTGTATTTAATCAGCAGTAGTGTCTTGGATCTGATGATATATCAATAATAAAATCATGTTTTTAGATTTAGGTATTCAAGATTTGACAATCTAAGTTTTCTTTAAATTCCTGAATCTTTTTTCTTGGATTAAATTGTTGGAATATTCTATTCGTGACAATATCAATAATTCATGTATTTTTTATTTTTTTTTACATGATTCTAACTCTGCTTTCTACACTAGAAACATTACACTCAAGCACTATAAGCAGTAACTATATTTATTGTAAGAAAAGAAACGTTTTCTATCTACTACAGATCCTCTTCAGCTTCCAAACATTTAAAAGTTTAAATGTATAACAGTGTGTGTCAGGCCTGGAATATATGAGATTAAAACCTCTATTATTAATCAGAAAGTAAAAAGAATTTTAATGTCAGTTATACATGTAATTACATGTAATTTTAACATTAAGTTTATTTAAGTTGACATTTAGTAGAAAGAATATGTTCTTTAATTTATTAAGAAATGATAAAGCTTGCATAACAACTAATAGTAGGCCTGGAATATATGAGATTCTGATTAATAATAGAGGTTTTAAAGTAAAAAAAATTTTAATGTCAGTTATACATGTAATTACATGTAATTTTAACATTAAGTTTATTTAAGTTTAACATGTAATTTTAATGTCAGTACACATTGTTAAGATAAAGGATTAAAAAATACAAAAGGATATAGAGACTAAACTGGAAACGACAATTTTGACCTAAAGAGTGCTCTATTTGATACTGTAGTTAAACATGCCAATGTAAAATTACTTAAATTCATTAATGATCAGAAAAAAAGTGGCTGAAAGTTTAAAAATTTTTAGAAGAAAATCAAGATAAGGGGATGCAATCAACAAATTGGACCCTGCTACCATTAGTGATTCATGAATGTAGTGCAATAACCAATGACTGTTTTACATGTTATGTTTTAGATATTTATTTAGTCGCATTTGCAGTTTATATATATATTTATTTATAATGTACAGTGTAGTCAATTTTGATGTTTGTTTTGAATTATAAATTATTTTGATCTTAAATTTTTATAGAAGTATAAGTAATTTGACATTTGCAGTATATATACATATTTATTTATAATGTACAGTGTAGTCAATTTTGGTGTTTGTTTTGAATTATAAATTATTTTGATCTTAAATTTTTATAGAAGTATACGTAATTATTTATTTTTTGGCAATTATTTTAAAATTTTCACTAATGTTAATTTTATAAAAATAATAATTAATTTGATTGCCATATGTGTAATTTTTTGTAATTGATATGATGTTACATTGGTAGTTTTAGGTTGCCAGCTTTTTTCTTTTGTTGTGATTTGTTACTATGATGATGTGCCATGTTGAATTTGTTCTGGAATATTTGAATCTGTGTAGTCAGTTTAAGTTATTCTGAAGAGGGCATATTTTATCTGAAGCACTTCAAAATTTGTAATATTGACATGCTTTTGAGAGCAATAAATCTTTTTCTGCTTGTGAGCTTGATGTATATAAACTTTGTTGTGTTAAACAGTGTAAGGAAGACAGAGTTTCTTAATATAAAGTTTTAGTATAGTATATTTTCTACACTAAAATATACTATACTTTTCTAAATATACAATATTTTATTCTAATATTTCTATCTTTTGTATGATAAATCAGCTTCAAAGTGTAAAGAATAAAGAAACAAATTATATGAAATTAAATAAAAATTGCACTATAATATATATGAGATGTTTAAAAATTCATTTGTTATCAAAGTTTCTCTTTATTGTATAATACCATTGATGATAATAACACACAACATCTATTGCTATCCATATTTTATATTTTATTTTCTCTTAATAAAACTAAAATTTATGATTTAAACTTACCATCAGGTAAATGAGAATGACTAGTCTCATATATTACATCACCTTCAATGGGAGGAAATGGTAGAAATGGTGAAACTGTAAATTCTTTTCTCATTGAATTATTACTTAATTCTTGAAATGTTTCTCTTTTCTCACGACCTAATAAAAAATTTATAGCAACAAAAAGATTTTAAAATAAATTAAAAAAGAATAAAAAATACATTTTACATAAACAAATATTTCTGTGATATCAAAATGTGAATCAAAATGTTTACTAATTTATTATCAATATCATGACTACTTGCATATTAGTACAATAAAATCAAGGTGCAATCATTTTGATAAAATGATTTAATAAGTTAGATCATTTTATCAAATAGTTTTCTTATCAAAATTTTTTCAGTTTACTATAATTTTCAGCATATAGAGAAAATTATATACAATATACTGTTGCAAAAAAAAAAAAAAAAATTTTTTCAATTTACTATAATTTTCAGCATATAGAGAAAATTATATACACTATACTGTTGCAAAAAAAAAAGGATGCAGGTTTGTCATAACACAAATCTGTTGTAAGCCTATGTTGTGGTTCTCTCAACTTTGCTCAGTTGTTCAGATTGCTGATAGACCATATTGTACACACAACTTCCTAAACTATGTAATGTAATGAAACAACAAAACTGGTCAGATATATCTATATTTATGAATGACACTCCTTATATTGATCTCAGATTCACCCTTCTCATGTGATCTCAAACTGCCATAAAAAATAAAATAAGGATTGCAAATTTCACAGTGCTTGATTTATTTTTTAGGGGTGCATTGATTTTTTTGCAAGAAAGTGTATTTTAACATACTAGTTGAGCATAATGATACATAGTCAATGGAAATATTGACTACATATCATTATTTCTTATTGTAGATACAGATGTTGATATATCGACAATAATTTACCTTAAAATCAATTATAAATATTTTTTGTCTGTCATCAGCAGATTGCATTTTTTATTTTTTATGATCATAATTTGAATGAAATCCTGCAGATAAAAAGTATGAGATCAAGGACATTTCATTTTTTTTATAAATACATACTTATTTTTGTTTACAAAATATAAAATATAAACAAAATATTTATCATAAATTAATGATTTTTAATACAAATAGTTTTGAAAGTTACAATACATACAATCAGGGCTCGAAATAACAGTTGCCAGCTCGCCATTGGTGACTAAGAAATTGCAGCTGGCGAGTGTGATGAGATAACCATGGAAATGCTTGATTAATACTCCCCACAATTTATTTTCATGATTTTTTCTGTATAGTCTGACCGACGAGAAAAATTCTGTAGTGCCTCTAGTTCACTAAAGAGGGAGCCACTTTGAGAGGTGGGCTAAACAATTCGTTTTAGGTAAATGGTAATAGCTGATGAGTGAAAAATTGGTGAAAATAAAGGTTGCATCATTTGGTGATTGACCAATCATATAGCTCAACCAGTTCTGATGTCATCAGGAGACTTGGCAGAGACCTTGCAAACTTTCTTATTAAAACCATCGATATACATCATTGATTACAACTCAAGCATATCATCGGAAAACTTTGGGCTATTCTATGCAGATAAAGAAAAGGTCCTAGATGTTACCTAGACAATTCTATGCAGATAAAGAAAAGGTCCTAGATGTTACCTAGACAATACATTAATTAAGACAATTCTTGATGTAAAGCCTGTGAACCAATGAAATGTGAAAAATAAACATGTGTTGTGTGGACTTGAGATTTGTTCGAAAGAAAACTGCTTTTACTTGTGGAGTACTGCATTCTGTTATTTGATTAAAATAAAGCTGAAATAGTTTAAATCCAGAATATCTTATTAGGAAAAGTAAAGTCCACTTGGCTAATGCTTTTAATGATTTGGCATTTTATATATATTTTACTTGAAATTTAATGAAGGATATATACTGTTCGTATTTAACCCTTTCGACTGAATGACAAAGATGATCTTCAAAGTTCTATATTTGATTTTTATTATTCAGGGAAAAATGAATGTGAATGTAATATAATTAATAGGATGTTTTGCATACAAACAATAAAAAATTTAAATATTTGAGAATTCTGCCAAGCTTCCGAATGGATATATCGTCGTAAGCGAAAAAATTACGTAACTTCGTAAAGATAAGTTGTAGCTTATTTAAATTGATTGCATTTGATTTCTAACGTGGTTTCGAGCCCCGTAACTTGAGACTAAGGCTTTTGCCCCTCATGGGACCTTCACCAATGAACTCAAGAACTTTTAATTAGGGGTAAGATAAAAGGGGGGGTCGAAATTCCGCTGGGATTTTTAATACTGTCATACCTCAGCGATATTTGCAAGGTGCATTTTGATTGTCACTTATTAACGCAGGTAATTTTCAGAAAGTTATCGGGTAACGTGGTTTCGAGCCCCGTAACTTGAGACCAAGACTTTTGCCCCTCATGGGACCTTCACCAATGAACTTAAGAACTTTTAATTAGGGGTAAGATAAAAGGGGGGGGGTCGAAATTCCGCTGGGATTTTTAATACTGTCATACCTCAGCGATATTTGCAAGGTGCATTTTGATTGTCACTTATTAACGCAGGTAATTTTCAGAAAGTTATCGAATAGCCGAAAATGTTTTCTAAATAAATTAGTTTTTAATCTCCTATGTTTGTGCTTCAATTGATTTCAAGAATTTTCGGAAAGATAAAGGAAGAAGAAAAAAGATTGTTTGCCATTTGTATTGTTTCGTGCTGATTACGTGAGGTTGTGGAGAATTTTGTGAACTTCTGAAATATTTCAGCAATTGGTCTAGTAGCTGTTTATTGAAATGGCAGTAAAATATATTTATTTCACTGCCTGAAATTAATGTTTGAATGTATATATGATGTGATACTTTCGACGTGGTCATTGTGAAATGCCTAACTTGCATAACATGTGGTACTTCCCCGATCGTGTTATGAAAAACGTATTTGCCAGTAAATTTATGCAAATGTTTTTTTGTTTTTTGGGGGAAGGAGAGGGGGTTGATGATCAGAATTTTTTTTTGGTTACTGGATTTTCGAAATTATTTCGAGCACTGAATACAATAGTTATACAATAGTATGCTATAGTTTTAAAAGTTATTTTAATTTTTGGATTGTTTAATTTTAAATTTATTCTGTTAATATTAAGATAAAAATTTTCTTTTTGTAAATTAATATTTTTAGTTATATTATTCTTTATTTTCCTTATTTTCATTATTGTATTATTATGTAAATTATTGCAGTTACCTTTGGGAAAAAGACTGAAGAGGGCATATATAAAGCCAAAATGCATATCTGCTCCATTGGATAACTGCTTTATGTATTTTTAACGTTAATAATAAGGAGGAAGTTCCACTTGTGCTAGTTTTGATTTATAATTCCTTGTATTTTTAACATTTATGTTTTAGAAGTTTATGTTTTAAAAGTTTGAAATGTTTGTCAGAAACGTTACGATGTAACAATATAGAAAAAAGGCAAACCTACAAAGATGCCTAATTTAATTATATTTAAATAATACATTGCCTAATTCAAGATTTATGATTTCTAATACATTTCACTTTTATTCACACAAATAATACAGAATGAATAATAGATTATATTAGTTAAAGTAACAAATCAGTTGATTTCTGTTTTACATTGTCATTTAATAAAGTAATAAGTGATTTCACATCTTTCTCCCTCCATTACTGCTGAATTTACTTTTTGTCTACTACTAGTTGTCAATGATTGATAACTAGGCATCTAAAATTAGCCAAATTTTCACTAATTTTTAATAATATTGTGAAATAATAATAGAAATTTGAATACATATTAATATTTTTAATAATAATACATATAGAGATTTTAGATGAAAAAAATTTTAAAAACTTTTTTTGATAATTTGCCAATTTCATCTATTTTTCAAAATTATTTTTGCTTATTCAAAAACAATTTTCTTTTAAAAGTACAATAGTTGAAACATTGTGGATGAGAAGTGATTCTTACTGAAAATATTTGAATTTCACATTTTTTTTTATTTCCTGTAGAGAAATGAAAAAACCAGTTAAAGATTATATTCCCAGTCAAATCAAATACCAAAATTTTCTTATAGTCAGTATTAATATCTTAAAATAAGAAAACTGGTCAATTTTAAGATTAGTATAAGTCATATTGCATATGTAAATTAAACCAGTACATGATGAAACTGATTCAATGTATGTATATCAAAGAGCTGAACAGAATGTATAACATATGGATACTTAATTTCAAATTAATAAATAATTGAGATCTGCACTTTTTATTAGAGTCTGAGTCTGTAGTATTAGAAGACTTTTTATTAGAGTAATATATATAACATTCTTTTGCTGAAGTCAAGATAGATAATGTATACAAAATCTTTTTCTCTTCTTTAATTTTTCATTCCTTCATAGCAATGTAAATCAAATATTTTTGTATGCTCTCTTAACTATGTATAGTAAGACCCCGTTTAACGTGGGGAATATGTTCCAAAAAACAAAGCACTAAATGAGGTCATCTTAACACATAAATAATGGGAATAAGTGAAACAGGATAGTAAATAAAAAATATACGTACCATTTTTTATTATTTTGTAACATATATTATTGCTATTGTATTACATTAATTATACATATTTTTGTTTTTAATATCGATTTGTATTCATAAATCATTCATGAAAATCAAAAATATTCAAGTAAATAATTTATGTTTGTGATGAGGAAGGATTCTTCCTCATTTGACATTTTTTGCTTTATCGTTAAGAACTCATCTAAGATGAGGAAGGTTCTTTCTCATTTGATACTTTTGTTTTTTCATTAAGCATGATGAAGAAGGTTCTTCTCATTTGATACTTTTTGTTTTTTTGTTAAGAATCATCTAACAAAAGATGAGGAAGTTCTTCCTCATTTGACACTTTTTGTTTTTTCGTTAAGAAGTCATCTTCATCTAATGAAAAATCGTTTGCCTTTTCCTCTTTCATTCAGCAAGCAACTGTTAATAGTAAGACATTGCATCCATGACACTCGTCTTGCCTTTGAACATCTATTAAAATCTGGATCATTTTGTATAAACTGATCCGTAATTTCCATAATAGATAATGTTGATGAACCATCATAAATATGAACTGTGACTGCAGCAGACTTTTGTATATATTGCACTGAACCTATTAAAATCTGGATCATTTTGTATAAACTGATCCATAATTTCCATAATAGATAATGTTAATGAACCATCATAAATATGAACTGTGACTGCAGCAGACTTTTGTATATATTGCACTGAACTGATGATAAACACATTGTGAGACGGCAGAAAAAAATCAAAGCAACAGATTAATATGATTTCAGATTTATGTGAGCATAATGGTTTGAAAATCTGCAGCAAAGTGAATCAATAAAATATATATAATTCGGAAAAAACACATTATATTGAAACAGCATTAAACAGAGCAGCGTTAAGCAGGGTCTTACTGTATTCTGCTTTCTATCTCTTATTGTAATTCTAGAGTCACCTCTGTACATGTATATGCATTATAATTTTATGCTCTGTTAATCATGTATCAACATAATATATGAGAACAAAGTATTTATAATTAGAATTTTATTTTTAAAGAAGGATATTTGTAATTTTATGCTCTGTTAATCATGTTTCAACATAATATATGAGAACAAAGTATTTATAATTAGAATTTTATTTTTAAAGAAGGATGGTATATTTTTTTTCAATACAGTATTATGACTTCCAAAAGGTAGTTCTTATATTTATGATTTTCTTATTTATATCTACATGCAGTTAAAACAAAACAATACTAATCTTTCTTGACCATGAAACACTTTTTGACTTATTCATTCTGTGTGATAAAATAAAGTGGATACTTTCCTAATTTCAGTCAGTTTTCAATTGATTCTTTTCCCTCTGTAAATTTTGTGCCATTTTTAAAGTGATTAGTCATGATAAAGTATTATCTTTGTAAAAGTTTTATTTATTTCATTTGCTTTTTGTAAATAATGTTCACTTTATCAGAAAAAATACAGTTTTTAATGTGATTCAATTTGTTTTAAATCTTTTATAACAACTGATTACTGATTTTAAATAGACCCATGAAATGCGTTTACTATATTCAAACTGATATTCATTAATATCAGTTTAAATATAGTAAACGCAATGAATATATGCTTGAAATTGTTAAAAATTATCAATTTAATTTGTATACTTTCGGGACAATTTTCATACCTGTATTTTTTCGTATTGCAATTAATTTTAAATAGGAAAAAACATGAAATCTATCTCATCAATTCAGCTTAAATTTTTATAGCTACCTCTTTTATTAAGTGTATCAATCATTTGTTCTTCAACTTCCGATAAACCAGGAAATTTTGGAAATGGAGGATATTCCTCTTCTAAAATTTCTGTAAGAAATGTTTTAAATTAATTTTATATATATTTCAAATGTTATTAGTAGAGAAAATTCTAACTACCTTTAACAGTTTAAAAGTTATTTTTCTTATATGTAATTAATTGTAATTAAAGTTATATACATTGTGTAAAATTTATTATTAAAAAATACCTTATTTATACCTCTTATTACTTAAAGTTCTTATAGTTAAAATAAGTATTTTTAAAAATGACATATTTCAAAATATAAAAGCAATAATTTTTTGTATCAGCTTTTTTAACTATTATTAATACAATTACAAAATTTTTAATATAATAGGCTTAAAATCAATTAATTATTAAATATATTCCAAATGAAATTATATATAAGTTATTAAACTGTAATACATATTATAAATAATCCAATGAATTAGATACAATCTATTTTTATCTATTTCAGAAATCAATTAAACATATAAGTAAAACACATTCTGAGTCTTCTTATACAAGAAGTTCTTGGTTTATGAGTTTCTGCTTAATGAATTTTCTGGTTTGCAAGATTTTTCCAAATATAGTTTTTCAAAAAAATTGAAAGTATGAACATTTATTATAATAAATAAATTCTTCTCATAATCAATCATTCTCTTCAATCATAAAAAGATATTTAAAACCATGAACATAAAAAACCTATTTTATTGGAGCATTTCCAATAATATATGTTTTATGTTCCTATGCTATCTAAGTGCTATTTTACTTATACTGTTTACTACTAAGCAGTTTGCACTCAACAAAATTCTTATCATGAACATAGCTATACAATACAATACAACTTGGTTTAAAGCAAAAGCTTTGTAATTTGTTATAAAAAAAATCAAAATGGTAGCTGACAAGCAAATTAGTCTGACCTCTGGTTTTACCAGTAACTAGTAGAATGGAAATGGAAAATTACCAACAACTGGAAATGGAAAATGGACTGCAAAATATGGAAATGGAATTTATATATAAAACTTCTATTTCCAGATTTTGTGACATAAATAGTTTCTTTATCATTTTAATTTGTTGGATACTGTGTCCTATGCTATCTAAGTGCTGTTTTACTTATACTGTTTACTACTAAGCAGTTTGCACTCAACAAAATTCTTATCATGAACATAGCTATACAATACAATACAACTTGGTTTAAAGCAAAAGCTTTGTAATTTGTTATAAAAAAAATCAAAATGGTAGCTGACAAGCAAATTAGTCTGACCTCTGGTTTTACCAGTAACTAGTAGAATGGAAATGGAAAATTACCAACAACTGGAAATGGAAAATGGACTGCAAAATCTGGAAATAGAAGTTTTATATATAAATTCCATTTCCAGATTTTGTGACATAAATAGTTTCTTTATCATTTTAATTTGTTGGATACTGTGTTGAAGACTGGCTTTCATTTGTTTATATTAATGATCACTGTTTAATCATAAATTGTTGATTTTGTTGGCCTTAATTTTTTTGTGGTCAAATTGCATTTGCTGAAAATAGAACCCAATTTTAACATTGTGTCTACGGGAAATTGATTCTTAGTTTAAGAATTCTTACTTTAATAGCACATTCCAGGAATGAATTAACTCAAAGACAAGAACTATTTATATTATAAATAAAATCATTAAAATATATAATTGGAAAATTCTTTCAGATATATTGAAATGAAAAATATATACAAACTTCATAAAATATCAATTGAAGAAATTAATATTTTTATGAAGTTGCTATTGAAGTTGAAATTGTTAACAATTTGAAGAAATTCTTTTATTATAAGAAATTTATATTAGAAACACAGAATGTTAACAATATTAGAAATTGTTAACATTCTGTGAATTAATAATTTGAATATTTACAATTTAAATTTAAACTTAAATATACAGAATTTAATGCTATTATAAATGTGGCTATTTATTATACCTCTAATATATCTTTAATTTTCTTTTTTTATAAGTTTCAAGTTTGCAAGTGTTTTTCAAAAACGAAGTATCAAAAAAAATTGAAAGTATGAACATGAATTGAAAAAATTAATGCTAAACATTCATAAAAAAGCATTTCAAACAAATATCATTTCAAACAAATATAGCTATACAAAAGAGTACAATTCAGTTTTAATGAAAACTCAGTCTGCTACAAAATCAGAAAAATCATGATAGTTGAAAACATTTTATGCAAAACTGCTTTTAACAGTAATCATTTGGAACAAATTTATGATATATCTATCCCTTTACCAACTGAAAAGAAGAATCACAAACATCACCTTTATATTTAATCAGTTTTGTATAATTATTTTTGATCTTTTTGGTGTTTTATCTTCCATTATAACTATTGATATTTTATTACCACCCATAATTCCAAAATTAATATTTTATATTAATATTGGATTATAGAATGAAAAGTTTATGAAATATTATATTTCTATAATGTTTCAAAAACTTTTCATTCTTGTATGTTTAAAATATCTGTATGTATTATTTATTATATCTTTTAAATTAAAAAAATTAACTTAGAAGATTAAACTACTATACAGGGTGCATCAGCTAAATCTGGACAAATTTTAAATTGAATTTCCCGCCATATAAGCCAGACAGATGATGCGTTTGAGGATAAGTACAAAATAGCTGATTAGTTAAGATCGAGTAAAACATCAGCTATGATGCTGCTGACGTTTTAGTAAGCCAGACAGATGATGCGTTTGAGGATATAAGCCAGACAGACGATGCGTTTGAGGATAAGTACAAAATAGCTGATCATGCAGAATATAATCGGAAAGCAGCGATAATCGAAGGCCTTCACGCTGGTACAGACAATGCATTTGAGGATAAGTACAAAATAGCTGATCAGTTAAGATCGAGTGATTTGAGGATAAGTACAAAATAGCTGATTAGTTAAGATCGAGTGCAGAAATAGGTGATCAGTTAAGATCGAGTGCAGAATATAATCGGAGAGCAGCGATAATGAAGGCCTTCGCACTGGACGTTCACCTTCCGAAATAATTTGGTATAATCGAAGGCCTTCGCGCTGGACGTTCACCTTCCGAAATAATTCAGTTCTTTAGTATCCAAGATCGACAGTTTATGATGTTGCTGCTAGATATGCGGCTTCAGATTGACAGTTTATGATGTTGCTGCTAGATATGCGGCTTCAGAGAAGTTGACAGCTTATGATGTTGCTGCTAGATATGCGGCTTCAGAGAAGTCTGACAATTTATGATGTTGCTGCTAGATATGCAGCTTCAGAGAAGTCTGAAAGGTTCTGCCCAACCCTTCAGAGAAGTCTGAAGAAGGTTCTGCCAACCCGGCAAGGAAGAGCCATTCTAGGGGGAAATCGTCAAGGACACCGTTAAGTTGTCTGATGAGCTCAAGAGCTCATGTCAGAGGACCCAGGGCAATCTCTCAGGCAGTTGGCAAAAACATTGGTAGGGGGAAATCGTCAAGGACACCGGAAGTTGTCTGATGAGCTCAAGAGCTCATGTCAGAGGACCGAGGGCAATCTCTCAGGCAGTTGGCAAAAACATTGGGTATGAGTGAGGCACAGATGCATCGAATTGCAGAAGAGGACCTACGGTACAAGTCTTACGTCATAAAAGTTGTCAAATTGCGGAAGAGGAATAGGAAGCAATTAGGAATAGGAATAAGAATTCCACAATTAAGAATAGGAATAGGAATATTCCGCAATAGGAAGCAAGTCGCAGCGAGAGTTGCTTGCTGCAACTTGCTTCCTAAAGAATTTTGGCCTCCTAACAGTCCAGATTTGAATCCTTTGGATTATTACGTATGGAGCATTGTTGAAAGGGTCTCTAATAGATCGAGACATCCTAATGTGGCATCTCTCCAGGCCACTATTGAGGCAGCGTTTTCGAACCTGGACAAGCAGGCATTGTGCAGGGTATGTCATCATTTCCGCAGGCCACTATTGAGGCAGCGTTTTCGAACCTGGACAAGCAGGCATTGTGCAGGGCATGTCATCATTTCCGGTCAAGGATTGAGGCAATAATTGAAGCAGAAGGGAATTACATTGAGTAATTTTAATCTAAAGGGATCCCAAATTAATGTGCAAATGATAATTTTGATAAATTTATTCTTTTTGTTAAATAAAATTTTGTTTAATTAAATTGTTTATTTTGTCCGGATTTAGCTGACCACCCTGTATATTCTGCAGTGAATCCTTCATTCATTAAAGGATAAATTTAAAATGGTAAAGGAGAAACAATATCCACATTTTAAATAATGATAATATATACATTATATTACTGATTTACTGTAGTATGAAATAATTTAGTTAGAATTTTTTATCAATTAAATTATTGCATAACTATGATAATTTAACCATTTTAAATTAACTACTATAATACTACCATTTATACTACAGTACAAATGATCTCTGATTTACATAAATGTACAAAAAAATTTATAGGGCTAAAATAATTTTAAATCATTATTATAATTTAATATATAACAGGGGTCTCCAAACTGCAGCCCACAATATGATTTTATCTGGCCTGCCAATTGGACTAATTTTTCAATAAGAATCTGAAAAAAAAAAAAAAAAAAAAAAAACATAAATTTATACTTTTTAATTGAATAATTAATTAAAATTTTTTCGCAATATACTGTAATTTTACTGGAAGCTGGAAAAATAAATTTTTTATATATTTTTCATATAAAAAACTGCTGTTTTACAAGCTTCTTAAGTTAGTATTTCATCGAAAAGTCGGCACAAGTGATAGTTTCATATTCTTATGTAAAGAAGTTTGCAAAATTTCAGTTAGATACGATGAAAAACTAACATAATCTGATATATAAGTTAGCTAATAATTTACTAACCTCTCTGGTATGTCATTAGTTTCGCTTCAATTCACTTGAATCAGTAAGATCAATCAATCAATTGGTTTTACTTAAGGGTAATGAGATTTATATACTTAACATTATTTTAAATAAATATTTAAACTTAACAATAAATGAAGGCATATTCGTGTTCATGAAATGAATAATTAAAAAAATATATATATATTAGCTTGTAAGGTTAAGCATCATCAACATAACATTCTTGTTTGTGCAAATCCATAACATGTAATGACGTTTCTCCAATAGGTGGAATATGAGAAATCTGATTATGTAATTCCCAAAATTTAATAATGTGTGGAGAACAAAAATCCGAATAAAGTAATATCTTGTCTATAACCTGAACAAACAAAATGATATAAGATGTACACAGTAAAACTAATTATCCTGAATGATGACATTTATTCAGTTTTATCGAACTGTTTACAGATAAAAATTCCACACATTCTAAGAAACCTTTATGGTTTTTATCAATGTATCCAATCCATAGAATAATTTATATATATATATATCTTTTTAGATAATCGTATTACTGAATATAACTAGATCAGAAAGATAGCTTACTGTAAAGATGCAATTATTTTATATATCTTTCAGATAACAAGAAAAATGAGTGTAACTTATAACCATTGCTAGTAATTGTTCTCTCTTACATGTTTAATGTTTCATAAAGCAATTATTTTTATAGGATAAGCCTGAATTACGTGCCCGAACCATCCATACTCGTTCAGTAACGTTGTAAATAATATTCGGCATTTTTAAAAATGTTCGAATTGCGGCACGTCTGCGTTTCTACGCTGTCGCTATAGCAACAACAGAATTTCTGTTTCTCGCACATCTTTTGATGTAAATTTTCAGTGATTTATTTTCAAATGTGTAATTACACCAGAATTAAAATCCAATAATCTTGTATGTTAAATCGTTTTTTGTTTCTTGGATGCAATAATAAATAAATATCGTTAGAATTAAAAATATAAAATAAATTTTCGTAGCGAATGATTCCTGACATGATAGATGCATCAGAATTGGCTCAATGCCAAAAATCAGTGTGTTCGGTTTCAAGAAAAACACCCGGTATATGATTACTTACATATGTAGCATTTAGAATAATTTGACATTTTAACTAAACAACTTTGCCTAACTTTCAATAATGGAAAATGATAGTTGAAGAATAAGCAATGATAAATAATGTATTCAATAAACAGCCAAACAACACTCTCTGGAAAAATCAACCATTTTAATAGAATTTTTATAGTTAAAATTGCTATAGAAAGCTATTATTTAATAGAATTTCAAAAATGCATATTAGCTCTCTCTCTCTAGGTATAATATACACACAAAACACAAAACAGTCTGGCATGCAAATCTATTTAAAATGATGCATCACTTCATACTGCTGATTGGTAAAACAACTGGAGCTTTAAAGCTCCCTAAAGGGCCCAGTTCTTAGAAAATGGAATTTTTTTTATTGTGTAGCATTACAAACTTTTTGTGTAAAATCAAATTTAACAAGTCAGGAAGCTCCCATACAGTTGGATAATGTCACAGAAGTACTGTAACAAGAGTAAAACTACATTTATAAAATTATATATGATACTTTTGTATTATGTAAAATATTCATAAATCTAAGTTTGCATCACTCATAGTATAAATCAAAAAGTGGATTCAAAATGAAATTCTAAGCTGAAATATAGAGAGTAAAAATTTCATTAATAATCCCATATTTAAAAAAAATTGAGCAGTTTCAAATGTGGTCATTTCTATTTTATGCCATGTTATAACTGGCAATACATAATATAGCACTCAAAATCATGAAATAATTTAATTATTAAATGTTAATTTATTTACATTTAGCACATTAAAGTATTAAATAAATTAATTACAAAATTAAACAATTATAATTTATAACAGATTTTTGGACTGATTTCCATTAACTGTGATATATAATGATTGGGCTATTTAATCGTTATAATTTAAAATAATTGTTTATTTCAATAAAACAATGAAATAGCATATTTATTTAAAATATTAAATAATTACATTACTTTCAATATTAAAAAAAATTGATATTTCTACAGATTTGGTGGTTAACTGCTATGACATACATAGTTGCTGTGTACCAGCCGACGTCACAACGAACGTCACTAGGGGGAAGCGATGCGCATAGGCACACCATATCTATTTACACCATGGTAACAGCCAAGGTTTAGCCGTAGACCGATATAGTCAATGTCTTTGCAATGCTTTTAAAACGTCTAGACCCGGTTTTTGCTGTAAACCGTGGACGATAGAAACTCCATTTAAACAATCGGCCCATAGTGTCATGGTTGAGATTATAAATTTTGCCAATAGGTGGCTATGTTACTATCGCGCATGTTGTCCATTGAGAGTTAAAAATTCGAGTACCCGTATGTCGTCGCGGCTCAACTTCGCAACGTGCCGTTAGTTTTAGCGACGAGACGATAGCCTCGTTTTCGAATAAAATTTTAATTTTTGCTTTAATGAACTTTAAAAACACTTTTTTTTTAATATATCAATCTTTACAGTGTATTTATTGAAAGATATAAATTAATATTAAATAGATTTCTAATAAAATAATTACTTAACAAAATTAAACCTCTCTAATACAGGAAGCCCTTGATTAGTGCGGTTAATAAAGCCTCGCAATACACCGTATATATCTAAACCGCACTAATCGAACTAAAAAACCAGTGGGAATAATAATAATAATAATAATAATAATAATAATAATAATGAATCCTAGAAAATATCAAAATTATAAACATGTATTTTTTTCTCTCTCAAAACGTTCTATATAGCATTACATGCACTTTAAATCATTGAGGAATATGTATAATGTATAGGTATTAAAAAATTTATAGTAAGAATTAAAATTAATTTTTCACAAAAAAATTATTTTTTACAAAATTGCATAAATTTTGTAAAAATAATTGCACGTCCGTAAACATCGAGTACTGGAGAGGAACTGAAGGCAAGGCTGGCTATATTATAATGGCTATTATTAGGTAGTTGACATTCACGCTAAATTTATTAATACTAAATAAAATTATGAACGAATTTAAAATATAACAATTAGATGATGAAAATCGTAATATTAACAGAATAAATAAATTTATTGCAGTGCTCTAAATATGTAGACTACAATCCCCGAGATTCAGTTGCCAACGCTTCAGAGGGTTTGCAAAAAAAAATGTCGCACTTTTGTTGAAGCGCACTAGTCAAATTTCGCACCGCATATATTAAGGGAGTCTCAAATTTTTTTTTGTGCACTAATCAAAACCGCATTATTCAAACTCGCACTAATCAAGGGATTCCTGTATTGCTAAATGCTTGGGTAAATGTGATATTAATAATTTACTTTCGATAATCCGAAAGAGAAGACTATACTATTCAATTTCCTATAACTACTTTTCACAATCGTATATACAATTTGACGTAAACTCGTTATTTTATGACTAGAATTTTTGCCGTTGTGACAGTTTCTGTCATCAACGCCAAAGACGAAAAATTCTGCCGGTTAAGGGGTTACATCGGTATCTTGAATAAACCATTAATTTTACTTGTTGTTTTTTGATTTCTTGAAAAATGTCAATTTATATTAAGATTAATGCTAAATCTTTTGGTTAAATAAAGTGGGAAGTCAAAACTCGGTCGTTTGTTTTCTGGGTTGTGACAGAATCCAGGATATATATCACAGTACGAAAAACAATAAGAACTTTGCAGCGCTAATATTTGATAGCAGTTTAAGTAAACATTTCCAGAATAATAAACAGAATAAATAAATTGTGAATTGCTTGCTAAAATTTCCGAAGTTTTAAACAGGGCAGTTTTCGTAAAATGCTTTGATTTTAGAGCAGGAGTCTCAAACTACGGCCCGCAGGCCAGATGAGGCCCGCGATATGATTTTATTCGGCCCGCCAATTGGATTAATTTTTCAATAAGAATCTGCAAAAAAAGAACACGGGATATTGATAATTTCAAATGCATTAATTAAAATTGTGTTCAAAATATATACCCAAATAGCAAAAAGTAACTGTAATCCAAGTTACGATCTTTCTGACTATAAAAGGTCGGTTAAAATGGACTAACAAAGAAAAATATTTAAAAGAACTCAAAACGAAATAAAGTTACATCCAAATGGATGTAACTTTATTTCCTTATACAATAAGATCTTGTTTAACGCTGTTTCAATATAATGCAGTTTTTTGAATTACAGTATATATTTTTTATTGATTCATATTGGCGTGGATTTTCAAACCATTATACTCATATAAATCAGAAATCTCACGAATATGTTGCTTTGATACTCCTATGGCCTCTTACAGATTGTTTGATTTCAATGCAATGCAGTACATACGAAAATCTGCTGCAGTCACAATTCATATTTATGACTGGTCATCAACATTATTTTACAGTAATAAAAAAAAAAACAATTATCCCATTTTACTTTTATTATATTAAATGCTGCCACTTCGAATTATAGTTCCTTGAAGTTAGTGTGTTTTTCTTTCATCAGTGTTTTTGTCAAAACAAGTTTAGCCACTATTATGGAAGATATGGAACAGTTTATGCAAAATGATACAAATTTTTATAGAAGTTCAAAGGTAACACAAAGTGTCATGGATGCGATGTCTCACAATCGACATTTGCTTGCCAAACGAAAGGAGAAAAGGCAAATGATGTTATATGACACAGTAAAAAACAAAAAGTGTTAAATGAGAAAGAACCTTCCTCATCCAAACATAAATTATTTACTCGAATATTTTTGATTTTCATGAATGATTTATAATATAAATCGATATTAGCAATAATAAAATGTCTATAATTAATATAATACAATAGTAATAATACATGTTACAAAATAATAAAAAATGGTAGGTATATTTTTTATTCACTGTCCTGTTTAACCTCTCCCATTATTTGTGTGTTAAGATAACCTCGTTTAACGCTGTTTCATTTAGCGCTTCATTTCTTTGGAATGTATCCCCCACATTAAACAGGGTCCTACTGTATCTACTTCATTATGATATTGGTTTATCTGTTTTCAAAAAAGTCATATATCTAGCACTTAACATATGAGTTCAGAATCCATACAGCACTACGAGCAAGTACAAAATCGTTTTATTACAGTAAAACATTTTCAGACCCGTCACCGGTCCCTCGTCAGTATAACGTTGAAAGGAAACGTTGTACTGACGAGGTACCGGTGACGGGTCCGAAAACGTTTTACTGTAATAAAATGATTTTGTACTTGCTCGTAGTGCTGTATGGATTCTGAACTCATATATTAAGTGGTATATTATAAGCAAGTGGTTTTTTTCTACTTTAAGTCATATATCTAGTTCTAGAGTTTTTTTTTACTGACCCAATGTGGCCCTCATAGCAAAAAGTTTGGAGACCCCTGATATATAATACAATATAGAAATTCCCAAAATTTACATAAAACTTATGTTCTTTGTATTATATATATGTCAAATTTTATACAAATCAAATTTGTTTAAATAAATTATTATTATTATAAAATTAAAAATATTATACTCCTTATGTATAACCTACCAATAAGGCAGAAAATATGACAAATATTATAATAAACATAAATGTATAAAATTACATCATATTATGACAGCTGTTTTACATTCTATAACTTTATTATCAATAATTAACTGTTGATATAAAAGTCATTGATAGTAATATTAACTATCATTACATTATTGTTGTAGTATTGACAAATTATTATTGCAAACTAAAATTGTATATTAAATAGAGATAATTTTTAAATTATTTTTGTATCAAACTTTTGTGTAAAATCAAATTTAATAAGTCAGGAAGCTCCCATACAGTAGGATAATGTTGTATTGATGGTCACAGAAGTACTGTAACAAGAGTAAAACTACATTTATAAAATTATATATGATGCTTTTGTACTCCCACTTATATAATGCTTCCAGAAGCAAAAATTAAGAAGCATCTATATTTAAAATCATCTTAACTGATACTATTAGAATATGATATACTAATTTGAAAATGCACTCACTTGTAAAATTTCTCATGCTGAATGTGAATATCATATTGATGGACTTTTTAAAGCATAGAAAGTTTGTGCTAATAAATCATATTATGGCTTCAATACAGCTATATACTAATAGTATAATACTCTATTGAAGCAATAATATAATTATTATTATTGGTACTATTAATATAATATCACAGCTATTATAATAATTGTATCAATTTCTAATCAGTTTTGCCAAAAATATATTTTGTATATATTTTTGGCAAAACTTAATATATTATTAAAATAATGGTTTTAACTTCAGTAACTAAAAAAAAAAAATGCTTTGGTGATATACTTACATATATATGATTACTTACATATGTAGCATTTAGAATAATTTGACATTTTAACTAAACAACTTTGCCTAACTTTCAATAATGGAAAATGATAGTTGAAGAATAAGCAATGATAAATAATGTATTCAATAAACAGCCAAACAACACTCTCTGGAAAAATCAACCATTTTAATAGAATTTTTATAGTTAAAATTGCTATAGAAAGCTATTATTTAATAGAATTTCAAAAATGCATATTAGCTCTCTCTCTCTAGGTATAATATACACACAAAACACAAAACAGTCTGGCATGCAAATCTATTTAAAATGATGCATCACTTCATACTGCTGATTGGTAAAACAACTGGAGCTTTAAAGCTCCCTAAAGGGCCCAGTTCTTAGAAAATGGAATTTTTTTTATTGTGTAGCATTACAAACTTTTTGTGTAAAATCAAATTTAATAAGTCAGGAAGCTTCCATACAGTAGGATAATGTTGTATTGATGGTCACAGAAGTACTGTAACAAGAGTAAAACTACATTTATAAAATTATATATGATGCTTTTGTACTCCCACTTATAGAAGCAAAAATTAAGAAGCATCTATATTTAAAATCATCTTAACTGATACTATTAGAATATGATATACTAATTTGAAAATGCACTCACTTGTAAAATTTCTCATGCTGAATGTGAATATCATATTGATGGACTTTTTAAAGCATAGAAAGTTTGTGCTAATAAATCATATTATGGCTTCAATACAGCTATATACTAATAGTATAATACTCTATTGAAGCAATAATATAATTATTATTATTGGTACTATTAATATAATATCACAGCTATTAAAATAATTGTATCAATTTCTAATCAGTTTTGCCAAAAATATATTTTGTATATATTTTTGGCAAAACTTAATATATTATTAAAATAATGGTTTTAACTTCAATAACTAAAAAAAAAATGCTTTGGTGATATACTTACATATATATGATTACTTACATATGTAGCATTTAGAATAATTTGACATTTTAACTAAACAACTTTGCCTAACTTTCAATAATGGAAAATGATAGTTGAAGAATAAGCAATGATAAATAATGTATTCAATAAACAGCCAAACAACACTCTCTTGAAAAATCAACCATTTTAATAGAATTTTTATAGTTAAAATTGCTATAGAAAGCTATTATTTAATAGAATTTCAAAAATGCATATTAGCTCTCTCTCTCTCTCTCTCTAGGTATAATATGCACACAAAACACAAAACAGTCTGGCATGCAAATCTATTTAAAATGATGCATCATTTCATACTGCTGACTGGTAAAACAACTGGAGCTTTAAAGCTCCCTAAAGGGCCCAGTTTTTAGAAAATGGAATTTTTTTTTATTGTGTAGCATTACAAACTTTTTGTGTAAAATCAAATTTAATAAGTCAGGAAGCTCCCATACAGTTGGATAATGTCACAGAAGTACTGTAACAAGAGTAAAACTACATTTATAAAATTATATATGATACTTTTGTATTATGTAAAATATTCATAAATCTAAGTTTCCATCACTCATAGTATAAATCAAATAGTGGATTCAAAACGAAATTCTAAGCTGAAGTATAGAGAGTAAAAATTTCATTAATAATTCCATATTTAAAAAAAATTGAGCAGTTTTAAATGTGATCATTTCTATTTTATGCCATGTTATAGCTGGCAATACATAATATAGCACTCAAAATCATGAAATAAATTAACATTTAATAATTAAATTATTTACATTTAGCTCATTAAAGTATTAAATAAATTAATTACAATATTAAACAATTATAATTTATAACAGATTTTTGGACTGATTTCCATTAACTGTGATATATTTATTAGTTTGATGAAGAGAAAAACAAAATTAATTCAAATTTAAGCATAACTAAATGATTGAAAATACTTTACTACGACAAAGCTCAACAAATTTTTATCTATAATAATAAAATAATAATAATTTCTTTTATTAATTAATTAATTAATTAATTAATTAATTGTGCTCATTTATATTGATAAATCAAATTAAGAAATCCAACTATATCATTATAAAAAAAAACATAAGTAATATCATATTTAAAAAAGTCCAATTTTTTTGAAAAATGAGACTGTAAATGCAATTTTTATTTTCTACAATTTTGTCTTGGAATTATATCCTGAATCTATTGTTTGAAAAATGAGACCGTAAATGCAATTTTTATTTTCTACAATTTTGTCTTGGAATTATATCCTGAATCTATTGTTTGATTTATGCTACTAGTCATGGAATTACTTTACATATATAACAGTAAACTATTAAATATAATTTTCAAGTTCTACATAACATACAGTATTATAATAAGTATAGTATGTTACCTTTTCTGCTAATAGTCGAATTTGATGATTCCAAAGTCCAATGTCCATTTTGCTTCATTGGTTTTGTTGTTGTAACATTCTCAGCATGAATGTAAAAAGTTGAACCATCAGCCTGAACACAGCTATGTTCACCTTAAATTAAAAATTAAAATGATAAAATCTGTAGAGATTATACAGTTAAATTTTGCTTAAAAAACAACAAAAAACTCACTTATATAAAGATTATGATTTCCATCTTGTACCAGCCACAATTTCCATTCAAATTCTAATTTTATATCTCTACATGCTTTGCAAATGGCTAAAAATATAAGTCTATAGTCTTGTCTTACTTGATGATTAAAATGATTATATCTTTTAATTAAAATTCTGTTTAAAAAAAAATACATTTTTAAAATAAATATAAATTTTAAAATTTAACTATAACAAAAAAAAAAGCATATTTACGGTAACATATGAGCTTTATCATTTATTTCCAGTTCTTGCAACGAAGAAGTTTTTAAATCATTATTGTGCCAAATATCTAATTTAAAACTGATGGCAGACAATTTAGGATTTAATGTTTCAACTTGAAAATTAATAGAAGGATAAGTGCTGCTTATCATTCCATTAAAGGAACCATTTTTAAAACACTGCTGATCACTGAATGGAAAACTTGTACATAACCAATTTAAACTGCAACAAAAAAAAAAATTTGCAATTAACAGTTTTTCAGTAGTCTTAACATGCTGATGACTGAATATAAAATTTTTTGTATTTTAAATCCTACACACTATCTAACTGACTATTGAAATTCTAATATTTTAAATTTGGTGTGCTGTTGGACAATTGCCAGAATTCTAGAGATTTTATTATAGTGGCTTTGGCAAGTGCTACCATCTATTGACAATTATTTGAAATACTTTAATATTTGATATCAATGTGAATTTTTTTAAACTTTTAATAGATTTTTTTTTTCTTACTTTTAACATACTTTGCCCAAAATAAGTGAGATTTCAATATTTAAAAAGACAAAGAACTCAATGAATGTCAACATAAAATAGTCTCTACAATAAGGAAAACAGAAGGATAAGTATTCAAAGTGATTTAAAGATATAATTTTTGTAATATTCTTTTAAAATTTAATTATTAAAAGAAATATCACACTTTTCTGATTATAGTAAATTAGAAGAATATTCTTAACAAATTCAAAGAAAATGTATTTTTATAAAGCATTTAAAATTTAAGGGATTTTAAATACACATTGTTTTTGAGACTTAAGAAAATCAAATATGGTTGAGAACACAAAATCAAAATAAAACAATGTATACAATCATAAAATGGTTAAAGTTAGTATAACTTTTATCATTCTAACCTAAAGTTACTTCCTTCTAAATTAATATTGCTGATAACATTCATTGAAACATTATCTTGATGTCCAACTTGTCTTAGAATGCCTCCTTCCCAAAATGCTATTATTTCTGATGGAATTATCTTTATTTCAGTCATCTCTATTGTATAAACCATTGTTCCTTTCATCTGAACCTGAAATAAATTATTAAAATAAATTTATTACATTAAAACTGTTTCAGATTGATATTAATTCATAATCCATAAAATACAGATAAAAGTATGAACAAAAATTTACTGAAATACAACAAAGCAAACAGAAACATTTAAAATACATAATAAAATAACAATCATCATTAAAAATATTTACTTTATGACTTATGAAAATCAAAACTAATTAAAGTAAAGAAACTATTTGATTTTAATCAAGACCATATATAGATGATGATGAAGAAATCTTAATCTATCAATAATCAAAATAATCAAATCAATTATTAATATTTTCCCTCATTTCATTTTAAATAATTATTTAATACTATAAATAAAAATTCAATGAAAGAATTTTAATAATGTTTAATGCAGAAAATCTAAATCATCATTATAGGCTATATTGAAACTCTAACATACAATGATCATTGCCATCCTGTTTGTTGAATAAACAAACAGGATGGCAATGATGGGAAGACTGGGAAGAATATAACAACATAGTTTGATTTTTTAAAGATTATTTTATTTTTTAAATAAATAGTTTCAACATAGTTATCTTTATTTTTTTCATTAATAATAAATTAAGTCTCAATATCAATATATTTATTAAACATACTATAATTCAATAAATTTAAACTGTTCATAATATTGTGAACAAAAAATTATAGTCTCAGAAAAAAAATTTATTTAAAATCAGAAACAGTATAAAATGATATAAAAATATAACGGTTTCTTAAAAACATTAAAATTATTAGAAGTAATGAATAAATTTCTAATTTAAAGAAAGAAAAATAAAATTCTACAAAAACTCAAAGTAAAAAAAAATAATATACAGCAGAGTGTTTCAACAGCAATTTTTATTGATTGTGACGCTAATATTGTATCAGACCAGAATTGAAGATCAATATCGCTAAAATTAATATCTAATTTTAAATCTATCAGACTTTTCTGACACAGTTTTGAATCTTAGGAAAACATTATAACATAGCAAGCTAACCATTCTATCGAGTTTTACAGTCTAGAATAAAAAAAAGTTTCTTACCAATTTCTTCTTTTACATGTTTTTGTAATATATCATCATTTTTTGTTGGTGACTTGAAAAATATTTTGATTACTTTTCGTATTTTGCTTATGAGAAGTACACTTACAAACGCAAATTTATATTTTGTACAGAATTTGTTTGAAAACTAGTTACCACGTCCTATATTACTTCTAAAATCCTGACATTATAATCAGTCTATGCGTCGTGTTCTTCGTCGGAGTTGTCAGAGAACTCAGATCGTCTTCAGCTGATTCAACAGATTCCAGTTCTTCCTCTTTAGTTTTATCTACTTCTATATAATTTCTGTTATACAGAACTTTGATCACAGCCAACTGGATTCCACACGCTAAACATAATTGGCAGTTTTAT
This sequence comes from Olivierus martensii, assembly GCA_000484575.1. NCBI lineage: Eukaryota > Metazoa > Arthropoda > Arachnida > Scorpiones > Buthidae > Olivierus > Olivierus martensii. The sequence goes on from AYEL01085702.1 coordinate 41,732, forward strand.
CTACTTCTATATAATTTCTGTTATACAGAACTTTGATCACGGCCAACTGCATTCCACACGCTAAACATAATTGTTGATTTACATTAATAGACCGCGGCTCAGCGAATAAGTACAAAAAAAGTTTAGTTTAGTTATGTACATAATTTACGGAATTACCGGTAAAAATTTGAGGCTAAAATTCGCAATGATCGAAAAGATACTTAAAAGGAGTAGCGATATATTTCGATCTGGAAGATTCAAGATAAATTCCAGATCTCATGTTTTAGAATGTTCAAGAGAGGGAGGAATCGAGAATGTGAAATTCCATCTTTGTCTTAAAAATATAAACCCAATACGAGTATACGAGTATATGGCTGGATACAATCATAGCTTTGTCAGATAGATAAAGCAAAGCGCACATATCGAGAACATGTGACTAAAATAAAAGATAAAGCAATAATTGTTCTATTTTTTTATTAATTTTGAAACGACTGTAGTTACTTATTAATAAGTAATAAAAAATTTATAAGAAATATGACTTACCTTCATTCTCTTTTCGATGGGAAGTTCTGAAAAGGTGAATCGACCAATCTGAATAAAATCCCCATAAAACTGTTAAAAACATAATAAAAATTATATAAACAAATAATTGTTAATAATGCTACATTTATAAATACTATCAGTCAATATTTCTCAAAAACGATTGAACACAAATAAATTACGAAAGATAAACTTTATAGGCCTAAAATATATAAAATGCATTATAATTATATTATATTTTAATTTTTAATCCCATAATTTATGTGACCCGAAGTATTAATTATATTTATTAATATCTTAATTTAAATTTCATATTATTGTATCTATGATAAAAAATATTTCGTTAACTAAGCTTTAAAAAAATAATAAAACTAAAATATAGATATAATTATTTAAAACAGAATAAAATATATTAAAAATGACTTTAATAATAATTTTTTAAGCCGTACGTTTTATTATATCAGAAAAAGTAATTGCTCAATGTAAAATATACAGAAACAGAATAAAAATAACTAAAAATTTACTTACAATTGAGGACAATCGTGATAATCCAAAAGACGATATAATACAAATTATTAAAAGTAGTAAAGAATTCAAAAATATACTTCGTTTAAATATGATATTCAATTCAAGAAATAAAGCTGCGTACATCAGGAAATTTGTCATGTATAATGCAGAACAATATATCATAGGAAAATAATCTCCACATTTTTCATTTATTTGTTGACAAAATTCCCATATTTCAGTATGAGATTGAATAAGTTTTTCCAGTAATCTAGGATTCGAATTTCGTTTTAATCTTATTAATTCATCGGATAAATATTTTAATCGATTATACGAAATCAAAGCAATAACAAAGAAGGAAAATATTATCGAACATAATTGCGAAGTACCGAACAACAACCACAAAATTTGCATAGAGTAGCAGGTTATTTCGTAAATTTTTGAAAAATATAGATCTTCGTAAATCTTGTATATAATGATTGATATAACAACATATTCAACTAAAATTACTTGACAGTTTAATAAATATACCACAATAAAATGTTTATAACATTTTCTGATAACGTCTGTTTCGTCAAAACCGATATTATTAATTTTACTGAATACGATTTTCCTTCTTTTGAAAAAGCTAAATTGAACTGAGCAATATAAAGCCATAAGAAATAACATAACTTTTATAATTATCCGATTTTCATTTAATATAAAACTCAATTCTCCGCAAATACTGTTTTCAAAAGTGATATTTGAAAAAAATAAACCACATTCGGTCCATAAAAAAAATTCTATAAAACTGAGATAAATTTTATAAAATTGTAACTTAAAATTGTTTCTACCATTCGAAAATTGATGATAATTGCATGGCAAAACTAACTGAATTCCAAAAACTTTGCATGGTTTTAAAAGTATGTCGAGCAAACAAGCTGAACACGGATAAGTAACTCTTTCGAATTGCATCGCTACTATGCCCTGATAAAAGTTAAGATCTAAAATGACAGTCTGTTACGATTCTTCTGCAAGTGTTCGTGATATTCTGAAATAAATTAAATCATATACGAGATCATTTGGGACATGAGCACTAAAACAGACATTTCATTGGCTCTGTGAATAAATCAATATCATCTACTGGTAAACAATAAATGATTCTTCTGCAAGTGTACGTGATATTCTGAAATAAATACAAATCATATACGAGATCATTTGGGACATGAGCACAAAAACAGACATTTCATTGGCTCTGTGAATAAATCAATATCATCTACTGGTAAACAATAATAAATTTTTAAATAAATGTAAAATAATTTAAATCACAAAAATTGGTTTAACAGGACTAATAAAAGTTTCTGATTTTCTCAAAGAAATTATAAAATGTGTTCACTTTTACAATCATTGTAGACAAGACAAAATAGTAAAGAACCTTTTTTAATTAAAAAAATATATTTATATTCATCAATAATACTAATGAATAATATATTTGTACTGGAATTTTAAAAAAAAAATTGTTTAGTATACTTTATTATTTCATTAACATTTCATTAGGAAATGATAAAATATTGTTATTTTATTTATAGTTGCTTTTATTAAATAAATTATGATTAATCGCATAACTTCTTTTGAAACTTTCAATAACGCTTATTTAAATTTTTGTGCAAATTTGAGACATTTTACTGTATTTGAAAAAAGAGAAAGAAATTAGTAGTGCCACTGATTATTTCAATTTTTTTTTGAAAGAACTTCATGATCTTCGTTATGTGGAATGATTTGGTCAGTAAATCCTAAAGAATTTCCTTAGATAGTTGCGAGTTAGATGAGTCAATTTAGTTAAACAAGAAAAACTTGATTTCTCTTCTTGATTAATTTATATCTGCTTTTCGATAAATAATTGACTTGTTTAACGAAAAAATATTTACAATATTGAAAATGCAGTCCAATATTGGTCCAAAAGCAATTAATGATAATTAATTTTTAATTTTATAAGAAACTTATATAATCTGACTGGTTTTATGAGGTTCTTATGAAATAGCGAATTTTATTGAATGTAGGATGTTTATCTTCAACGTTACATCATATTTTACGTTTTATTTTTACGGAAATGCTCAATAAATGTTGCAATTGCAAATAATGCGTTTCATGATAGATATTAAACTTAAAGAAACCATAAGCAAACAATAAATATTTTGTTATATAAAGATTATGAAAGACTTTGATAAAATTAAGCGCTCATTCGTCTTAACTAATTGAAGAATAACAAATTATATTCCAAGAATACTAAGGAAATAAAGTAATTCCATGTCGAATAAATCTTTCATGTTTTAAAAAAAAATTGAATATGGCAATTTCACATAAATCTCGGAATTAATTTATTAGATTTCAATCATCAGCTTCAAAGAATAATTTGGCATGAATTAAGTTTATTTAATTGAAAAATCTTATACTGTATATTTAACAAAAAAAAAAATTGAATATGGCAATTTCAAATAAATCTCGGAATTAACTTATTAGATTTCAATCATCAGCTTCAAGGAATAATTTGGCATGAATTAAGTTTATTTAATTGAAAAATCTTATACTGTATATTTAACAGATTAATTTTTTACAAAAATATTTAATATTGAAATTATATACTACAGAGAATAGAATTACTTATATATTTTCTTTAAATAACTATTTTTATAACTGAAATCTCAAGAATTTAATAACAAATATACAGAAGAAGAATGATGAATCGACATTCAGTTTTTTTTCCATTATTTGAATATTATACGTACCGTATTATGATGAAAATTAAAAATTTAATGTTTAAAATTGATTGAGTATTATCCATAACGGTTATAATAATTGACAAAATATATTTCGCTTATTTTATGAATATCTCTGACAAAAATCGTCCAATCTGAAAGAATAATATAAGGTAAGTGCACCAAAGGCTGACACTTTAAGAAGAAGAATTCACATTTTGCTCTTTTATGAATAAGTGTATATGTTATGTGAGATGGTAAAAACACTAAAAACGAAGCAATGCTTTACACAAACTACAATCAAGAAGAGTATGTTATAAATGAAAACAAAATTTTTTTGTAATAATTTTTTTATTCATATGACAGTTGCACCTTTAGCTGACACACAAAAAATCAGGGTCATCCAAAGGCTGACACTATGATGCACCTGAAGCCGACACCTTCTTTTAGTTAATCTTTTTTGATCCTAATTATTTTTATTATGACAAAAAGTACAACACTGTATTTCACACAATAAAAATTATTTCAGTGAAGATCAAGAAACTGAAAATTGTGTTTATTTGGAACAATATAATAAATACAAGATATAAGCTTAATGCTTGTGAAGTCTCTGTTTCAATAAGAATTGCAAACAATCTGAATGAAGCTTAATTAAACTATTAGTGCAGAAACATCGATAAATGAAAAGTGAATACAAAACAGAAATGTTATAACTTAATGTAACCATTCTTTAGTTTAAACTTTATAAATAAACATGTTATATTTTGAACTTTAAAATGCCCATTCATTTAAGAATGAGCATTCTAAAGTTCAAAAACTAACATAACATTTATTTATCGTGATATTTTGACATATCTTTCACTACATATAGTTGGTTTTTTCAGTCATAATATGAGAACATCAATGGTGTTAGGTATTGAAACATCAACAATAATTCATGTACCAATATCTGACACCCTAGCTGCCTAAAAACCAAACTTATATTTACATAGAATCAATGATTCTTGATGCCTTACACACTATCAGAATCGAAATAAAACAATACTCTATTTCAAAGTCATCATAATTGTTTGAATTTCAGTGTGGATAGATTCATTTGTAAGCTTATCGTTTCGACAAGGATTTTCTCTTCGTTTTAGATATCTTACATAGCGATGTCGTTCTTCCCATCATCCATCTTGTCAACTATAATCAGAGAACAAATGACTCTGAAGCAGTGTTGCCAGTAGAATGAACTGCCAGGTAATCAATTGCAAGCCCACATAATACCATTTCTAAGCTTATTACAACAATTTGCATTGTACGTGTTAGGCTTTGGGACAGTGTCAGCCTTTCGTGCACTTACCTTATACACAAATTTGGTGGATACCTGAGTTGATTCCATGGTTCGCTAGAACTTTGCGCACAACTTTGTGCAAATAGAAAACACTGCTATAGAGAATAAATAAAAGGTTTGTTTACCAAAACGATATATTATATTATGCAAATATCGAATATAAATTAAATTCGCGAATATTACTGGGAATTATTAAAGTTCGTCTGTGTTAATAACCGACACATTGTTTTTCCTAAATAAGTGAAATACATTAGCTGATCAAAAACTTTCAATCAACAATAGAACTATAGAAAATGTGCCAGATTTTATCGATATTATCAATCATTACTAATTACAAATAATATGTAAAATTAAAGTGTAAATGTGAAGCTAAAATTTCAGTATTAAAATTAAGGTGGAATAGGGTAAATGAGTATTTGGGACAAGTGCATTAACGATCTTTTTTTTTATTATATTATAAGCGATATTTTGCTAGTTGATATTGTAGTAATCTAATAAAATATCAGCCTATCGACATAGATATGGCACAATGATTGATGAGATTCTAGTATTTGCATCAACCATTACAAAAGCGTTGCATACGAAGTTCACACACAACTTTTACAGTACCATAAAAGTGCAATAGTTCTTAGGATAACTTCATATTAGGGACTGTTTATTCGTAAATAAAAAGCATGTAGATAGAGTTTACATTAAACAAATAATGTTTTTGGCATTTATTGCATGGGGCAAGTGCAGATCATCATCTCGACGAAGTAAAGCATTTTATATTAGATTTGTTCGTAATTCTGTTCTTGCCAAATAGCCTGTGAAACTAAACACAAAAGCGTTTTTAACTTGTATATATGCCATTGCCCGGTTTCGGGGTAAGTGCAGGATAAATGACATTTTGTAAATTTCGTAGCAAAATTCAAATTTACAAGGATGAATTAAACAGTACTAGTTGCGCAATGCGATTGGTACTGACATTGTTAAATATTTATACGATAGTATAAAATACTTGTGTTTAAAGTTAATCTTTACAGAAACCACTCTGCACTTACCTGCGTTAAGATCCTTTTTGGCGAGTTACTATATTTTTTAATAATTGAAATAAATAATTTTTTCCAAGTGCTTCATGTTAAATTTCTATTCTGTTTTCATCGAAGGAACATTTGTAATATTAAGACCCGGAAATATCATTTTAGACCTTAATTTCGCAATTTTGACAGGTTCAAAATAAGCTCCTCCATCGAAGTGAAGTCTCAAGTCGTGAAATTACAGCCATAATTAAAAATAATCAATCGATTGTCGTGAGAATTGATACAGGTGGATGAGGGAAGACAGACATGTCCATAGCTATAGTTCTGGCGAACTAAGACTAACAACTATCTCGGATGATAGACACATTGCTACAATAGTAATATCATCGTGAGAGAAAAAATTCCACAAATAAGAGCTGATGACTGTGTTGTTAACGGTAGAATATTTACAAACAGATCAGTTAATAGAAGATTGAATAAATCAGGCCTCTTATCATGACAAACCACTATTGACGCATCTATTGACTCAATGACATCGACACATCAGATTGGAGTTGTTTGTAGCCAGCTAGACGACACTGATAAAGTGATATACAGTAGAATTCATTAATAATCACATTTGAATTTTGGAGAAATGATTACATGAGAAGGGTTTAGAGGCATATGAGAGAAATGAAGATTTCACCCTGTGGTATTGAACACCACACTGGAAAATCCAGGAAGTCATCGTTTTGGCTCTAAAAATCCCTTCTCATAATTCGTACTACGTTAGCAACACTGCGGTATATTAATAAGAATCTGATGGGAGAAATGATTACATGAGAGGGGTTTAGAGGCATATGAGAGAAATGAAGATTTAACCCTGTGTTATTGAACACCACACTGGAAAATCCAGGGAGTCATCGTTTTGGCTCTAAAACATCCCTTCTCATAATTCGTACTACGTTAGCAACACTGCGGTATATTAATAAGAATCTGAAACCAGCTTTACTACATTTCATTGAGTGGCATCTGGAACCCATTTTTTATTATTCCAGTAGTTTTTAGTATTATGATATTCCGCTGTCTATATATATATATTATTAATTTCATTTCAAACAAAAGAATTCGTTTAAAGTTTTACAGAAATTCCCACTCAGAATTATTTACATCAGAATTTTATTAGCCGTTCCAATCTGTCGTATATTGCTAAATGGATTGAGAAGCTCATTAAATTATTTAAATGAAAATACTTGAGTTTTAGTTTAACAACAATTAAGTTTAATTGTTTCATTGTTGTTTTATCAATAATACAATTTATGCACTAACTGGATAAGATTCTGACACGAACTTAACAACGTAAATCAGGTAAATAAATATTTGTTTCTTTCTCTGTTTACAATAATATAAATTTCTCAATTTCATCTGTATTTAAGATGAAATATGAATTTCTATAGTTATTGAATCTCATAAATTGATATTTATAAGAATTCTATCCTAACATTCAGGAATACATTTGATATATAGTGAACTATGTTTTTACGAATCTGCAGTTTATGACCTGCATGTTTTTCCGAACTATTTGGTTGGTTCCAAAAGTCTCTAATGTTAATTAATGCCATTTCTTTATAAGAACTTGCGATTTTTCGAATTTTTTGGAGATCCGTACGAGTTCATGAAATCCAGATTTTACTTGTAGTTTTAAAATTGATACTATTCCATATGCAACGTAATTCGAATGTTGCTGTTAGAAGTCGCCACTGCCTGGAAATGATAAAGAGATTGTATGCAAGTTTCCCATAGCAACACAATTTTCTATTGATTATCAATAAGCCACTTCCATCTGTAGATATCTAGAATATGTTGATCATCATATTTTGTTTTTGCAATAGTTTGCAAATCGTTAGAAGATTTGTTATTATTACGATTTTAATTTGCACCCTCTATGATTACTTTCCAGAATCAAAACATTATGCTGCACTTTACATCATCGGTTTTATGAGATTTTATTAAACATTTCATAATATATTTATTTATATCTAATTATAGTACTTAATATCAATCTGATCATGATATGAACTTCTCAGAAGTTAACTGATTAGCTCCACTTTTTAAATTTTAATTCGGTAAAGAATACACGATTAGTTCAAACAATTGCTTGCGTATTAAAATTGAGGAATTAAAAAATTGCAGTAAATCAAATTGTCTTCTGACGGGTTCACATTAAATATATATTTATATGTATATATATTTTAAATATTATAAGATATTAGTTATATTGTTAATTAATATAATTTTAAATGAAAATAAATTTATATTAAATTTTCATATTTTTAAAACTCTGTATACTGTTTCATTTATCATTATATGCTCTCATACAATGTTTGAAAAATATTTCGTAAAAATATTTTTCATTTTTTTGTTTCGGGTAAATTCTGCATTTAACTTCTTGGTAAATGATATATAAAAATTTTTCTACATCAGTATTATTTCCCAATTAATTTTATCATTGTTGAGTAATTTAATATTTTAATGATAACGTTTCACATTGTGAAAAGATTTGATAACATTTTTCGTTATTCGCTCTGCTATAACATTCGTCATTTTATGAGAAGAATGAGTGAAGTAGTGTTTCATGTTTACATAGTAAAAATCATGAAATATACTGTAAATATGCAAAGGAATTTCTTGATAGTCCTTTATAGTTATTTATGAGTTATGTTGAGGGATTCTTTTCTATAAACACAATTATTTTTTATATCCTTTCCTCTTAATCACAGCCCCAAAAAACATAAATAAAAATTATATAATTTCTTACTACATTTATTTATACGTAATAACAATAATATATACAAACATAGTCTTGCATTTTGATCTATATATTTATTTTCCGATAAAGAATTGTCCAATATCGATTATTTTTTTCCTTTCTTCAGGATTTTTCGGAAGTGATTAACAGTATTGTCTTGATAGAGATCCCCAAGCCTATTGACTCAACCTGGTATGGGTGCCATTTTAAGATCAAAAAATTGTAAAATCTCTCTCTTTCCTTCTTTAATAAATCTTTCATTTGTTTTGATCTAAATATTTATTTTCCGATAAAGAATTGTCCAATATCGATTATTTTTTTCCTTTCTTCAGGATTTTTCGGAAGTGATTAACAGTATTGTCTTGATAGAGATCCCCAAGCGTATTGACTCAACCTGGTATGGGTGCCATTCTAAGATCAAAAAATTGTAAAATCTTAACCTGGTATGAGTGCCATTCTAAGACCAAAAAATTGTAAAATCTCTCCAATCTGGTATGGGTGCCATTCTAAGACCAAAAAATTGTAAAATCTCTCTCTATCATTCTTTAATAAATCTTTCATTTGTTTTGTGTGTCTCCGAATTCATTTTAATCGGGAAAAACTACTGTTCGCCCATCCCTACCAATAAGTACACGAACGGCGATGCCTAACCTTGTCATCCTATTAGGTTAGATAAGCCGAAATATCCTCACGTAATACTTTTATCTGGAGGCGGCCACTTATAGAGCCGCCATCATCATAGGATGACCAATACTCATGACGGGGTCAACCGGAAGATTGAAGGATAGGTTTCAATAGTTCGGGTCCAGTCCCTACTGAAAAACGGGAGTGGGACCCTCTGGATCCTCTAAAATAGTAAGCCACAACTTTACCACACAGCCATCTGGCTGCCTCTCATCAATCCGCGGATCACACAGTTTGTTCTGTGATGTGTTAGTTAATCGAACATAAAAATCTTTCGAGAAAGTGTTCGTTATCCGATTTGTTCGTTAACCGTTCACCCACTGTATAGTAATTTGAAATAAATTTTATCACCGCATCGAAATTAATTAATTAATTAAGTTTGTCATCAGCATCAAGGATGTGCTTTAATTTAACAACAATTATGTTTAAGTATTTCATTATTGTTTTACCAAAAATACAATTTATACACAAACTGGATAAGATTCTGACTAGAACTTAAACATGTTAAATCAAGTAAATAATTAATTGTTTTGTTTTTCTCTGTTTACAATAACATAAATTTCTGAATTTCATCTATATTTAATATAAAATATGAATTATTATATTTATTGAATATTTCTTATTAAAATTTATACGATTTGATCATGAAATTCAGGAATATATTTAATGTAAGTGAATTCGCGTTTTTACGAATCTGCATGTTTTTCCGAACTATTTAGTTCCTTCCAAAAAGTTTCTAATGTTAATTAACGCCATTTCCATATACAAACTTTTGATTTTACAAATTTTTTGAAATCCGTACGAGTTCGTAAAATCGATATTCCAATGTAATTTAAATAGATACTATTTAATATGCAATGTAATTCCAATGTTCCTGTTAGAAGTCGCCACAGCATGGAGATGGTAAAAAGATTGAAAGCAAGTTCACCATAGCAACACAATTTTCTATTGATTATCAATAACCACTTCCATCTGTAGATATCTAGAATATATTGATCATCATATTTTATGTAATAAATGAATTTATATTTTGATTAACTTCATTTATGTTTACATATATTCAAAAAGAATCTACAATATGAAAAATGAAAGTGAACTGTTTTATTATGATAAAGTCAATATTTGAAACTATATAAATTTAAAATAACTAAACAAATATTTATATATCAACATAATTCAAATAATTATGGTAACTGTTGTAATTAATAATTTGTTCATAACAATTATTTCATTAACAATTTAAATTTGATAAAATCATAAAATAACATTTCATGTGGATTATAGAAGTCTGTCTAGTGCCCAAGTAAGAAGTAAGTGAAAGCAAATAATTCTATTATTTAATAAATTATAAAAATTCCCCTTGTCAAACAGAGAGATCTCCCCTAAAAACGTATTTAAAAATTAAATGAATGGCGCATACTTTCCTCTCCGGATTTTAAAGATTATAGAAGTCTGTCTAGTGCCCAAGTAAGAAATAAGTGAAAGCAAATAATTCTATTATTTAATAAATTATAGAAATTCCCCTTGTCAAACAGAGAGATCTCCCCCTAAAAACGTATTTAAAAATTAAATGAATGGCGCATACTTTCCTCTCCGGATTTTAATTCTGAATTTTTTTCTTTTGAAATAGGTTGTAAATTATCATTGTTTTGCACTCTCACCATTTGATATCAGAACCAAAAACAAATAAGTGGCAAGCCCTCAATTTGTAATTTTGAATTGTTTTATATTGCAATAGATTGCCAATCGGTAGTTCCTTAGTTATTTTTATGATTTTAATTTTCTCCCACAGTGTTTACTCTCTAGTATCAAAACATTATGTTGAACTTTACATTATCGCTTTTATGTGATTTCATTAAACATTTCATAATATATTTATCTATAACTAATTATAGTACTTAATATCAATCTGACCATATTATAACCTCTCAGAAGTTAACTGATTATCTCCATTTTTTAAAATTTCAAATCTCTAAAGAACACACGGTTAGTTCAAACATGTGTTTCCGTATTAAAATTGAGGAATTAAAAAAATTGCAGTAAATGAGTTAACGCTTCTGACGGGTTCGCATATAAATACAAATTTTTATTTACATATCTTATAATACTTAAAATATATTTACATATATCTTAAGTAAGATAGTATTCATATTGATTAAATTGTTATTTAATATAATTTTCAATAAAAATAATTAATATTAAATTTTCATAATTTTTTAGTTCTGTATGCGCTTTCATTCATCATTATATGCTCTCGTGTTTCTCTTTCTTTTTGTTTGAAAAATATTTTTTCCCTTTTTGGTTTGAGTATTGTGGAGACCTGGAATTCGAACATATCAATAAGAGGTCACTCTATACCTCTTTATCAAACATAATTGGAAGAAATCCAAACAGAATGATACCTTAGATATGTAACCCGACCAATAGATAGTTTACATTATCACCAACGGGAAGAACCTTGTCCTGTACAATCATAAACTAGATATTGGATGTCATTAAGGTGTTCGGTTTTAATCAAATCGAGGAAATAATTGTAACCATGGTTGAAAGTCGATACCAAGAGATGTTTTACTCTGGGAAGACGATCATTTATTTACCGAAAGGGGCCAAGAATTTGCCCCAAAACGAGACAGGAATTGGCAGTCGATCGCCAAACTCCAAAGGAGTAATACGTAGAGAAGTCGGTGCTCCCCCGTTGAAGTGAGAAGTGTCAACGATATCTATTCGTCGTAAAGTAAAAGAAGTCTCGAACACAACTGATAATCTATTCCTTGAGGATCGCTACCTAAAAACAATTCCAACGCCTATAGTTAATCTGGAGCCGGTCGTCATAAAGAAAGGATAATAAGCAGCAGAAGAATCCGGATTAAAAGGAACATTAATAAGAGGACAGTGTCATCCTCCATTCGTAATTAGCCCGCAAGAGGGACCGAACCATACCACGAATGTCTCAATCTACAAAAGAAAGAGAAGAAGAAGAAATTAATTGTTAATTCTCAGTATTCTAAAGGTACTTATCCTCCAAATATGTTCAGAGTTTATGTATTATTGTAAACTCTCCCTCTCTCTCTAATAAAGGAAGTTGTTTGTTGTTACAAACGTAGTCTCTGTGTCATCTAAATCTCATTACTTATTCTTACTCACTCCATGGACCGCAGATAGTCCTGTTTTTTATCGTCCTGGAGCCATACAGTATATTCTGTATTTAACTTAATAGATGATATATAAAGTTTTTTCTATTTCGATTTTATTTCCAAATTTATTTTATCATTGTTGAGTAATTTTATATTTAATTGCTAATACTTTACATTATGAAATAATTTGATAACATTTTTCGTTAATCAGTGAAAAATCTGTGTTGTAAAACTTCTGCATATTATGAGAAGAATGAGTGAAATAGTGTTTCATGCTTCTTACATATTAATAATCAGCAAGTATTTTCTAAAAATTCAATAAATAATGCAAAGAAACTTCTTGGTAGTCCTTTATAATTATGAATGGCTTATGTTGAGGGATTCTTTTCTATAAACACAATTATTTTTTATATCCTTTCCTCTTAGTTTCCGTTATTTACTGAACAAATCTGTGCTGAAACATTATTATAATAAGAAAGAGTGAAATAGTGCTTATAATAATGTTTATATTCTGTAAACTATTCAATTAATATGCAAATCAAATTCTTTGCAGTCTTTATAATTATGAATGACTTATGTTGAAAGCTTCTTTTCTATAAAGACAATTATTTTTTATATCCTTTCCTCTTAGTTCAAGCAACGATGAAAACACTGAATAAATACCGCTCACCATCTGTAGAAAAACATGTTTTTTCATATCTTAATAAAAAAAATTAAAAATATATAAATTATATGAATAATATATTGTTATTTTTTATCGGAAAATAATTAAATGAAAGAAAATTTCTATATGTAGTATCAATAATAAATCATTAACATTTGAAATAAAAACTTATTCTAGGACTGAGTCAGAAGTTATACAAAAATTGTGAACAACTTGAAGTTTAACAAATCAATTTCAAGAATTACAGTATAAAAAATATCAAGTTATTGTAAATTTAACTTTCATTTATTAGATAAAAATACAAAGATTTCTTTAAAAATTTTACAGTGAAAATTTGATTCTGATGAATTATATGATTATGCATTTATAAATTTCAATAATCCTCAGCTTTAATTAACGAAAGTTGTAATTTTTTCATGTTTTGGATTTATATGAATATTATGGGTAAAATTACTCGATTGAAATAAAACTGCTAATCAATATATATTGTTCTATGTATACGAAAGAATTAATTGTTACGAATATAATATGTATTTTATAAACTAATGTTTGTTATTATTATTTGTTTTAGGATAAATACCAAAAACTATATTTAAAGTATACGTGTAATGAGTTCTAAAAGTAGTCAATAAAATAAATGTAATTTATGGAAGTAATTAATGTATACAGTCGATTCCGCTTAATTGGGACACATTGCGACTAATCCATTTTGGTCCAATTAAGCAGCTGCCCAAATTAAACGAATTAAAAATAAATTCTAAAATAAAATATATAATTCGTAGGTAAATAAATAAGTAGGCAACAAATAATAATTAGGTACCTATTTTAATGCTTTATTAAAATAGATATCTAATTATTAGCTTTTTAGCGATCTTCTTTGACTTCTCCTTCAACACTGGGTTGCTGATATTCATGCCTCGCCTGCTAACTATAGAAAACCATTGATTTAATGCTTCTTCGACTTTTGGTTCCTTTCCATCACGCTTTCTTTTGGATGTTTCTAGAACTTCTTTCTGTAATGCCCACTCCTCACGCACTTGATTTTCTTTTTGTAGAAGATGCGCTATGGTAGATTTTATATGCCATTTATATCAGCGAGTCTACTATGCTTATATTAAATGACGGGCTTTTAATTTTATCCAGTCAAGCAATTTTACATGAAAGTGTGAAATCATTTCTTGACGTCTTGACAAAGATTTAAAAATTTTAAAGAAAATCGATACTGCAAATGAATATTGCTAGATACAGTATATAGTAACAGTAGACACTTAAACAGCACACATACTCTTAACACATACTTGCCATAGAAAACTGATACGCATCACGCTATTTTTATTAAATAATAGTGTATGCAGTGTTGAAATACTTTCGAAAAATCCATAAAATATGTCAAAAATTGCTAAATTCCTTTCTGCCACTGTCCCAATTAAGCGGAATCGATTGTATATAATGGAATATTTGTCATGCCGCATAATTTTTCACACCGTTTGTTTTATCGGTTCTAATCTTTTTGGCGCCTTCCATGACTCTGCAGTAGCATAGTGTACATATAATCATTTAATTTAAATCGCTCCAGGGGATGTGTCCATCCATAGATGTGGCACATTGGGGTTGTTCTTTCTGTCTGTTCCGCATATGCGCCCCCAACGTTTGATCTATCAATATCATACTTTGTACTCTTAATTAACTTGACACTGTAAATAAAAATAGAATACCCATATAGCACATAGAATGCTGCATTCACTAGTTTCATTTAAATTAAAAATCTTCGTCTAATTGGGGTAAAATAAAATAAAATAAAATAGGAGATGGAGAATCTCTTCTCAGAAAAAATTCTAACCAGTAATTATCTTCACACTATCTGGCTGACAGTTAACTATAGTTAACTTATGCATCGTGCAATACTCTGTACTTGATTTTTAGATTTTCGAACGGATTAAAGTTATTCTACGATAATTTTCTGCATATTAAATCGAAATTCCTGCAACCAGCCCTTAATAAAGTTAAATGTATTTATTCGTTCGGATTAAAATAAAAAATATACTTAATGATGAATTACATACAGTGGTGGGCAAAATTTTCTGACTCCTGGCCACACGGACTTCTGTAAGGTTTCTATCGGGCCTCATGTAAAATAATGTTTTTACTTTCTGATACATGAGGTATTCACAGTAAAGGAAAAATATTGCGATCATGCCGAAAACCAACGTTCCATTTTCAAACAATTTTCACCACCGCAGCCTACCACTACTATTGCCTCAAATCCGCTCTAATAGGATGTACTGTATGTTAAAAAATATCGGAAAGTTGAGTGGGGAGTATACGAGATATTTTAAAGAGGTCGTTTTAGCATACAAAATCTAAATATAATTGAATAATTATATTGCTTGTTTATGTAATTTAACATTTTTGTGGTAAATTTTAAAAAATGTTATACTTGTGCGCGGGCAACAGAAATTACCTTGGCGGGCAGCATGTAGCCCGCGGGCCGTAGACAACAGACAACAGAGAAATAAAATCCAACTGCTTCATTTATTTAGAGAGACTTGTACAAACCACTATTAACAACCCGTGACAAAGAGAGATATACCTGTGGTCTTCTTCAGTTCCCACAGATCTGAAGAATGAAAATGATGATAAAAAATGACTGATAACTGAAGAATGATGAAAAATGACTGTAAATGATGATAAAAAAATGTTGGCTCTCTGTTCACTGGTCGGTACGACAATGCTGTATAAAGTGTTTAGTCCACACACACACAGTCTTTAGTCTCTTTATAGGAATTTGTTGAGTAATCTCCAAGATTCGTAGATGAAAAAGGAAATTGATGCAACGGTCGAAGTAGATGACGGTCAGAGAGTTGAATGGATATAACGGGCCTCCGGTTCTAAAACGGAATCTCAGAGTTACTCCAATATAATCCAAGAGGATCATTCAACAGTATCGAGAGTGGGAGGGCTGAGAGGCGAACGGAGATCCCAGAAAGGTGAAGCGACGAAACAATCGACGAGCGAGTAAAAAAGCAAGCCTTGATCTTAAATACCCATGATCTTTTCTGACCTTTTTCCCGGGCTGAGAACCAAGTTATTTACTTTCTTGGAACGTTCTTCAAGCTAGGTGTCAACTATCCATCGTATCCTCCGCGATTATTGTTATTAGGAACGAGAGTCCACCCGATGATCGACATACGACTCGCTGTGTGTCCGTTGTTCGATATACTTGTTTTAACAGGTGTTTTTTTCCCTCGTTCAAATTCATTTCTGTTTCTCCTATTTCTCTTGATATTTTAATTACGTCTTAATTATTTTTTTAAGTATATTCAGAGTTCCGATTCCCAACAATATTTTCTCAGAAAAAACAACTTCAAGTAAAGAAAACAATGATTTAAATCAAACAGTTTCTAATCTATAGCAATAATCACCATTTTTTAACACAGTACAATAAATTTGAAAATTAACTCTTGATAGATTGTATAATTTCAATAAGTTGTAAAATTATTGAAAATATATGAACAAATAGATAAACAAAATCAATAATTAAAAACATTAATAAATTACTTGCATGTAATATTTACTTATTGAAATAAAGTACTTACTCGAATACAGAACTTTTTATTGATGTAAAAGAAACCGCCAACTGAAATTCCCAATGGCATTTTCCCAAATCTTTTCATGAATACAAGAATCTAGAATTTATAGAAAATTATATAAATTTTTGAATTTTTTTCTTTAACAAATAAAATTTCAAAAGTTTGTTTATATAATTTATTAATATGATATTATAGTTATTGTGAAAAAAAAATTTTCAAATTTTCAAAATTTTTTCCGAAATTCCTTTATTCTTTTCCATTTCGTCATGAGAATATGGTTGCATATATTAGAAATTCCCAATATTTGTTAGACAAAATTTTAAATTGCATTAATATTATTACATTTGAATAAAATTTACGTGATATCTTTAAAATCTACTAAAAGACCGTATAATGGATAGGAAAAATACTGAGTTGGAAAAATGATGATAATTTTCAAAATAATTATAATTTTATTAAATTGGCTCAAAGCTAATAAAAATATGAGCCAATTGCTTGCTTCAATATTTAATTAGAATGAAATTCCCACATATTCCTGAAATATACAAGAGAACTGAATCTGTGAAATACAAAAAAATCATATTTTGTGATTGGATCATTATTCAATTTCTTAAACAGATTAGATCGAAGAAACTTTTCGATATTAGAATTTATTTTTACCAAAATTTCTGAATGCCTATAACATAACTACGTTAATAATGTTTCAATAAAATAAATTATTTTTACAGAATTCAATTCTCTCGTATATCTTATATCTATAAATTTCATTTTAATGTTAATAACATAATATTTGAGTGAAATATAATGCTGAAACACAGATATTAATCAGATCTTATACAATATCAATAATCCTTATTCACTATAGTTCTATAGAATGTCCAAATATATGTGAATTTCATTTCAATTGCATAATATTTAATGAAATATTGTCAAAATATACATTAACTATTTTCTATTATTAAATATCTAATATTGATCCCATGTCCACAATTTTCAAGAGAACTAATTCCCTGGGGATCGTAAGAATAGCTCTCACTTTAAATAATATTTTATATTGGAAAGGAAATCTTTCAGTTAACTTATAGAAAATAGTGATAGAAAAATCCGAATGGAAATAACCTATACTGTTCTAAAAATCCATACCGAGTAAAATATTATGGGATTCTATCACAGTCCTTGTACAAAATCTTCATGAATATACCCCATCAGAAACTCTAAAAATTAGTCTGACATAAGCATAACGATTGACCTGGTTTATATTGCATTACGCTGAATATTGTAACTTAATCATGTCGGGTAAGAAAATATAAAACACAATTAAATATTTCGAATAACAAATTTGCAATTTAATTTTTTAAATCTGGTAGTTGACAGATAAAAGTATATAAGCTAAGAAAAATAATTGCGAAATGATTGGCGTATCATTGAAATACATCTTTATTTCCTACATGGAATATTATGTAATACGTAATTCAATCACCATCAGTTGTTGCAACAGGAGTCACAATGATGTCAGCTGGAAGAGCAAAAAAAAAGAAAAGAAGTCAACGCAAAAAGCATAGTTCGTTGAAATGTCTCTTTTTATATCTCGACTAAAACCATGGATCCTACAAATGAACGACCAGATATTTAACAGGAGTAGCGATATATTTCAACCTAGAAAATTGAAATTCAAATCCAGATCTCATGTTTCAGAATGTTCAGTGAGGATAAAATCGAAAATGTGGAATTCCATCTTTATCTTAAAGTTATGAGAACCGAACCCACTATGAGTATGGCAAGACAACGACTGGATACAATAATAGCCTTGTCATATAGATAAAATATAAAGCTAACAGACGAACACAAGTGATTGACATAAAAGATAAGAAAGCTATAATTATTGTTCCATTTCTGCACTAATTTTGAAACGATTGCACTTATTAATTAATAAGTAATAAAATGTTTAGAGGATATATATAACCTACCTTCATTCTCTTTTCGATGGGAAGTTCTGAAAATGAGAATCGACCAATCTGGATAAAATCCCAATAAAACTGTTAAAAATATAACAAAAATTATGTAAACAAATAATTGTCAGTAATGATATATTTATAAAGAATTTCTCAAATTTTCTCAAAAATTATTAAATTAAAGTATTTTACTAAATGTAAACATTATATAAAATAAAAATTGCATTATAATTATATCAGGCCTATATTTATTTTAATCGAATAATTTATTATCACAAAAATTATTGGATAAACAAACATGTTCCAACATACTACACAAAGTTATTTTCGTGAAATTTGATAAATCTTTTATCGAAATATTAATTTCATATTACTATATGTATATAAAAAATTATTTTATTAAGTAATTCTCAAATAACACTAATGTGGAGGCCAGGAATTCTCCCCCTCAAAAGGAGACGCGTTGAGGAATTTAACAGTAAAAAATTTATGACGGAATGTGATAATAGGTTGTGTTATATTTCGTCATCTTCTTTGAAATAATAAATCGAGATAACAGATTTTATACTGGTGTCAACTTAAATTCAAAGAGTGATACCTGAACCTTTGAAAGTTAAGAGATAAACATCGCCGGGAAAGGTGAATGAGGGGGTCAGAATATACAGTGTGTTTTCTAGCACCCGTACCATCCTTTTTTCTCGGAAACGCGATGAGATAGGTAGTAGGGGAAAAATTTTGATTACCAAAGTAAATCTAAAGAATCGAATAGGCATGATAAAGATTTTGTGTGCCCATCAGAAATAGGAACACAAGGGGTCAACTATGAAATCTTCAATAGAAAACAATGCCGATTTTAACATAATTGGCTAGAACTGTGAAAAACAAACAGCTTTTGTTTTGAAAGTTTTATAATATCACCTACGGATTGTGAGATATCACAAAAAAAGATGTCGCCACATGTACCGCCGATTGGGCTATTCAAGCAATAACAAAAGAAAAATCTGACAGACGGCACTGTGTACATCATGACGTTCATAAAAGGCTGAAACAAGTCCAGATACACTTGTTCTTCAGTATGGCTCCATGCCGAACTGTGATAGCGAAAGACATCACAACCTGCTGTTCGAGTGCTATTACCGGGTACAAGAATTCGCCTCAAATCTACATAATACTGCTCTTTGCTGCATCAATAATGTTTTGCAATATACACGGATGCGCTCTGACTGATTTTTATTCTTCGTACTGCTTGAATAGCCCAATCGGCGGTACATGCAGCCGCATATTTTTTTGTGATATCTCACAATACGTAAGTGATATTAAAAAACTTTCTAAACAAAAGTTGTTTGTTTTTCACAGTTCTAGCCAATTATGTTAAAATCGGCATTGTTTTCTATTGAAGATTTCATAGTTGACCCCTTGTGTTCCTATTTCCGATGGGCACACAAAATCTTTATCATGCCTATTCGATTCTTTAGATATATTTCCGATGGGCCCACAAAATCTTTATCATGCCTATTCGATTCTTTAGATATACTTTGGTAATCAAAATTTTTCCCCTACTACCTATCTCATCGCGTTTCCGAGAAAAAAGGGTGGTATTGGTGCTAGAAAACACCCTGTATAAGCGCAAGGCCATCTTGGTTCGAGGCTGCTTCGTTCTTAGTTTTTCGTTTCCTTCAAGGACATTCGTGTGCTCCTCTTCCAGCTCGACTCCGCTCCGCACGCCGATCTTACTCCAGAAACTTAGGTATGTCCGTATCAACGAAAGGCCAACAAACTGATAACTATCATCGTATTTTTGCAGTTTGTCTCCCTAAACTTGAGTGAGATAGCGAACTAAGATTAGCACAATGATGCCTCCCTCCAACTAGTTCTTCAAGTGTAAACTGACCAACTTATACGTTAACCGCTTATATTTACTGGACTAAGACTGAATACCTTACACACTAAAGACTGTATCTAGTTTGCCGTCGACAAATTGTGAACTCCTTCAACCGCTTGAAGATTTTTAAGATTACTTTCAGGTATCTCTCTCATTTCTCCATTTTACCCCGATCAACTGACCAGCTTATACGTTAACCGCTTATATTTACTGGACTAAGACTAAATACCTTACACACTAAAGACTGTATCTAGTTTGCCGTCGACAAAATTGTGAACTCCTTCAATCGCTTGAAGATTTTTAAGATTACTTTCAGGTATCTCTCTCATTTCTCCATATTACCCTGAAGAAGAAGAGGAATCTAGCTCATTTTTGTGGGAGTTTTAATAAAAATTGTAAAATAGGAATCTCTCTGATGAATAAAAGAAGCTGTTGAGATTTACTTAACATTATCTCTGCCTGATTAACTGAACAGTCTCATTTGCTACACTTATGCGCGCACTGTTTACCGCTCTAAGGCATAACGCCTGTAGTTCCTCAAGGGTCCCGGCATGAGCCTCACACTAAAATAATTATAATTATTTAAAATAAAATAAATGCATAAAAGATATATATTAAAATGACTTTAATAATAATTGTTTAAACTGTTCAATTTATTAGATCAGAAAAATTAATTACTCAACATATAAAATAATGAGCAATAGAAATAAAATAAATAAAAATTGACTTACACTTGAGGACAATCGAGATAATCCAAAAGCCGCCATAATACACGGTATTAAAAGTATAAAAGAAATAAAATAAAATGTTTGTTTTATTAAGATATTCTCTTCCACAAATAAAGCTGCGTACATCAGGAAACTTGTCATGTATAATGTGTAACAATATATTATAGGAAAATAGTCTCCCCATTTTTCATTTAATTGTTGAGCAAATTCCCATACTTCAGTATGAGATTCCATAAATTTTACGAGTGGAATAGACTTCGAATTTCGTTTTAATCTTATAAATTCATCGGATAAATATTTTAGTCGATTATACATAATCCAAAGAATAACAAAAACAGAAAATGCTGTCGAGAATAAATGCGAACTTTGCAACCAGAACCACAAACTTACCATAGTATAGCAAGTTATTTCGTAAATTTTTGAAAAGGATTGCTCTTCGTAAATCCAGAATAAAGTGTATGATACAACAAAATGTTGAACTAAGATTATTGGACAGAGTGATAGATATGAAGCAATTAAAAATTTATATAATTTCCTGAAAACAGCCGTTTCGTCAAAACCGAGATTATTCATTCGATTGAATACGATTTTCCTTCTTTTGAAAAAGCTAAACATTACTGAGCAATGTAAAGCCACAAGAAATAATATAACTTTTATAATTATTCGATTTTCATTTAATATAAAAGTCCATTCTCCGCAAATACTATTTTCAAAAATGATAAATGAAAAATACAGACCACATCCGATCCATAAGAAGAATTCCATAAAATTAACATAAATTTTATAAAGTGGTAAGTTAAAATTGTTTCCTGCATTTTCAAATGAATGACAGTTGCATGGCGAGATTATTTGTATTCCAAAAATTTTAAATGGCATTAAAAGTTTATCAAGGAAGCAAGCTGAACACGAATATCTAATGCTTTCAGGTTCCATTGCCATTATTTCTTGATAAAAAGTATTCAGATTTATGACGACAGTCTGTTATGATTCTCCTGACAGTGTTTTTTGTATTCTGAAATGAATGCAAATCATATGATTTGAGCATTTTGGGCATGAGCACTTCAACGGACATTTTATTGGCTCTATGATCAAATCAACATCACCTAGCGGAAAACCATAACAAATGTTTAAATAAATGCAAAATAGTATAAAAAACTTAGAGGTTTTTAAGGGGAGTTTAAGAGGATTAATTCCTTTTGAATTTTTCCAACAAATCCGGAAATGTGTTCCTTTTTATAGTCATCATAACAAGATAAATTAGTAAAGAATAATTTTAATTAAAAAAGTATATTTATGTTCATCAATCATAGTAACGAATAATAAAATTATATCGGAATATTGAAATGAGGTTATTTAATGTACTTCGTGGTTCTTCTTTACAATTTTATGCATAAATGTTATTTTTCTATTTTGCGGTAACCTTTATTTAATAAATTATGATTAATCACATAATTTCTGTTGAAACTCTATAATCAAGCTTATTAAATTTTCATATAAATATTTATGAAAATTTGAAAATTTATATTTGTAATCGAAAGAAAATTAGTTTTGTTATGGAATTAATGTTGTGTTAAATGATTCTGTCATTAGATCGTAAGGGATTCCCGCAATACAAATATAACGTCAGAAAGTTGCAAGTTATTTAAGTAAATTTAGTTAAACAAGGAAAACTTGATTTTTGTTCATAGTTATTTTATATCTGCTTTTTAATGAGTAATTGTCGTATTTAACGAAAAAATCTTTACAATATTTGTCAAAAAGCAGTTAATGATAACAACGGCGGATCCAGATATTTTGTCAAGAACTATAGTTTAATATTTCTTGCTTTCAACCAAGCAAAATCATTAATAATTGTTTATGAATTAATCAATTTAATTGATATTGGTTTCTCTTTCCCTCGATGAGTATTATCCTTTAGAAAAATGCACCATTGTTTTTTCGATCGACTCTACACCACGAAATATTTATCAAGAAAAATAGAATTAAGCTTGTGTATGAAATTGAGACTGCTTTTTCGCAACTCCTTATAATTTCCACCCAGACGACTGCCTCACTCTCCTCACCCTAGATCCGGCTTTGAATGATAATCAGTTTTGTAATTTGATAAAAAACTTATATAACCTTACAGGTTTTATTAGATTCTTATGAAAAGCTGAATTTTACTGAATGTCGGATGTTTATCTTCAACGTTACATCATATTTTATGTTTATTTTTACTGAAACAGCTCAATACATGATGCAGTTGCAAATAATACGTTTTATGATTAGATAATCAGAGCAGCGTATTTTCTTAAACTTAAGAAATTCTAAATAAATGCATTAAATATTTTAAGTTATATAAAAACTAAGTAAGAGTTTTAGAGTACATTAAACACGAATTCGTCTTTTCTTAACTGATTGAAGACTAACAAATTAAATCCTCGATAATACTAATAATAAAATAATAAATAAAATTCATCCATATCGTGGAAATTGAATAACGGTGGGTGATCGATTAACGAAACAATGTTCGTTATCGAATTGTTCGTTAACTGATCATCGATTTACCATAGGTTTTTATGGGAACAACAAGAGGTGCAAGATGCTTCAACTTTTGCAGTAAGTGGAGTGAAGTGCAGGCTTTTATTGAGAAACATCACCCTGACAAAACTGTTACCGGAAGAGCAGTGGAAATTTTAAATGATAATGTAATGGACCATTTTCGCAAAATTCTCCAGCAAAGAAAAAAACAGATTTCTCTGGATCGTTATCTTACGCAATTACCAACTGCCTCTTCTTCGAAGGAGTAATTTTCCTCCTCCCCCTCTCCACTCCTCCATCCTCGTGTGCCATCAATTATCAACCACAAAAATATATTGTATATATGCAGTATTGTAAAATTAGTTTTATTTTGGTAATTAAACTGCTTTCTTCTAATATTACTGTTATATTTATTTCCTTTCTGTATTATTTCCACACAAAAAACCATAACATGTTAAAAATTTTTTTCTTAAAAAAAAAAATTTTTTTTGGTTTTACATTATTTTAAATGGGAAAAATTTATTCGGATTAAAAAATTTTTGGAAAAAAAAAAGGGTCAAGGGACTGTAATTATTTTACAAATTATAAATGTATGTAAAAATTTGTTTATGACCAACTTCTATTATTATATTATTGTATTTTTAAATTTAAAAAACATACGCGCTATTCCGTTCTATTATTCCATGTAAGTTCGTTCTAGCAATGTTCGCTGATGATGACCAAAACATGGTTGAAAACATTTCGAATTCTAAATAAATAAACGTATTTCTGCTACTTAGTGCTTGATTTATTTTCTACTATAGTTCTAAGCTTCTACCTAACATAGAATAGGTTATTAATACTCCTCTATACAGGGTTAGGTACTTGCATGCATCATCACGTAGATTGAGTTGGAACAGTTCTTTGCTTCTTCTATATTTTTGCATTTATTTTTTGCCCATTATGGCTCCCTTAGTACTCTGAGTGGAAAGGGGCAATCAAAATTTAGCCACCAAGCTTACTATACAAAAGAAAAAAGACAGTCATCTCTCCATCATTGTAAGCTAGTGACAGTTCAAGGACCAAAGCCAGGCATTGGAGATTGATAATGTGTGGTTTCAGCACACTGCTATATTAATGTGAGGGTCCACAAGGTGGCGCTGTTGTCGAATATTATCAAAATGTCAGAATGAACCGTTTAATGGCGAGCGCGTTTACCGGGCGCGAGTAAGGACACACGGGGTCCGGGTCGAAGGAAGAATGAGCACACGATACACAGGCAATTCTATAAACAAAAACATTTATTTAAATAGGACATTTAACAATTAAACGAACATTAAATTGAATACAAGTTAAGCTGAGAGAAATCAAAGAAACAAATTAATTTATACATGAGCAAGAACACGTCTATTGACCTAGCAGTTAAATGGGTTGTAAACGGGTTAATATATCGCTCCTCTGGCGTTACATACTTTGAGTCAGACGAGTTGGAATTGTTCTCTTTTTGGGAGGACCCTTCCTCACTGATCAAATGTTACTGTCCAACTGACTACTCATTGTCATCCCTCTCTTCTCCCTACTCTTATCTCTCCTTTGATCTCTCTTTTGAGGAGGTTGATTCAGAGACTGACATCATCATAATATTGCCACAGTTGGTGTATATGCAATCAGTTCCTTGTTCTCCCTCTGACTTTTTCGGCCTTTTTCCTTGTTCACGCGGTTATCAGCCTGTTTGTTTATTTAAAATTTGACATAAAAGGGGAATTAAAGGAAACTAAACTTCGTTTCTTTGATTTCAACAAATGATAAAGATTATGCAAAATTTAATAAAATTACAAAGTTTAAATGATATAATTATTTGGTAAAATAATAATATAAATTGGTTAATATAAATGGTTATATAATTACTATAATAATATAATCGATTAACATAATTAGCATAAAATGTAAATGATACAAATATTAAGTAAAGCAAAAATACATGATAATTATAAAAAAAATAATAAAACATAAGCGATATTTTGCGGATCTCACATTAAGGGACTCTGCTAAGAGTCCCATGTCTCCCCTCTTATTTTATCTGCAAATTATGTTTGAATGCTCTTATACCAACCCACCCTTCTTGATATCCTGCTGGTTCTCTCTAATTTGAGTGCCAAGATTACATCTAATGTACCTATATATAATTCATCTCTTTAGGCTGTTATTTTTGATAGGGATTTGTTAAATGCCTGACCTCATGTTAGGTTGCATGGGCAGCTTGCCATTTCTCAGGTATTAGAAAATCAAAATAGAATTATGACTAGAATAATTCATTCATTAAAATATTTTACAATTTCAAATTAAATTTTTTAATTTGAAATTGTAAATATTTTCTATCATGAATTTGTTATTCTTTTTAATTACTTTTATCTATAAATATAATATGAAAAAA